>JAJJWW010003909.1:0-124361 GCA_023531295.1 Papaver armeniacum
ATGTTAAGAAGTTGATGAGAGATGCTAAAAGCAGATCAAATAAAGAGAATTCAAACGATACGTTGATAAATTCTTCTTCATTATAAACAGAGCAGAAATACAACTCCTTGGTAAACCTAAATATGGTTCTTCTCTCAGCTCTCCTTCTCCCCTTTCTAGCCTACAAGTCTTCCTTTTATATGGATCAAGACCCGCTCAAAGAAAGAAACTATGAGTTTAATAACTCATTAAACTAAGTTTCCTAATCTAAGTAGAAACTACAAGTCTTGTTGATCAAGCAACTAGCCGGACGAACGTCTAGTATCTTCAGATACTTCCTAGCGTGCGGTACAAATCACATTCTTGTCACGATACTCCCGTATCATGGCTCCCCATTTTGAAGTGGAACACCCGTGTAAGCTTTAAAATGAAGAGGAAACGGTGATTTCCTAGTTCCATCTTGAACCATTTAGCTTTACTAGGAACTGTCCTTTGCAACCTATAGGATACATAACACGGATTACCTCTCCTAGTAGGTGTTACTTTTGTCTCGACGATGCAATCTTGCTTGAGAATTTCTTCTGCTCTACCCATAACTCATCAACGTGGCTGGCAACTTAACTCTGGTCTTCTTCGTCTTGATTAAGAAGTGGAGGTTCAAAAGAGTTTCAAATATTACGCATTAATCAATGTAATACATGCATGTAGGGTGGTAAATCCAGTTGAAAAGCATTATCCTAAATTTCTTTAGAATCTTGAAAGGCCCATATCGTATGGGTTTCGACTTCTTCCTTCACCTTTAAGTCGTCCTTCCCTATATCGTAACCAAACCCGAGATCTCAGAGAAAAGTTACAGGGGAACACGATGCTTATCATGTTTAGCTTTATATTTAGCTTGAGACTTCTCATAAATGTGTGCTTCTACCAAAGTGTGTATTTTGTTTATCTTTTCAATAAACCTGTTGAGCTCGGTTATCTTCCTCCCCTTTGTTGCTAGTTCTTGTGAAGTAAGAGAATCCCATATCAAGGACTGCGAGGTAGATAACCTAAACAAACTTCAAATGGGGACTTCGAGGTAAGGCCATGAAAAGCTCTATTAAAAGCCCAGATATATTAAAGAACTTTCATCCCAAGTCTTGGGATGTTTGGAGGATACCCTCATAACGAGATGAACGAGTTCGATTTACTACCTCGGTTGTCGTCCCGGTTTGAGGATGAAAAGCGATCTTAGTGCTTAAGTTTCTAGGGTGTCCATTAGATCCCATAGCTTAGTCCCGATTGTCCCGAACTGAGGCTATCTCTCGTCGAGATTATAGAAGTGGGTAATCCAAAGTGCTTCCAAACATGATGGAAGAAAAGCTTATTGCTCATGCTCCCATGATTGTCTTCTTCAAGGAATCAATTGATTATCTTCTTGAATCTGTCAACAATAACAAGATATAATAATCATAACTGTTTAGTCCTTTGGTAATCCTCCTAAAGAAATCCATGAAATACTCTCCCCAAGGTCGCGTTGGAACCGGTAGTGGCAGATATAATCCTCTTCCCTATTAGCGAGGTTTTGAAGTGTTGCCACGAGAATACGCCTAGGATATACTTAGAAACATCCAAATGCATTTTTTGGCCAATACATATATCGTTTGAGTTTAACAACGTCTTCTCTCCGAAATGTCCAATAAGCTAAGTATAGGCTTCTCTTATCCAATGTATCCTATCTTCTCCTTGGGGTATACACAAAGCCGCACCCTTGTACTTCAAAACCATCCACTAAACGAAACTCATGGAATTTCCTTGACTCACTTACGATATGCTTCCACTGAAGTCTTCATACCTTTCATATCCGTAGACATAATCACTGGAATTAATGGACGAGACTGGCAATGCTACTTTAATAAAGCCATAGGGGAGGTGGCCTTGACAAAGATATCCGCCTGACTTATTGGTCACCTCCTGATTTTATACTTGACACAAATACCAAACTCGCCCCCAAATAAGAGGCCCATTTCATATGTCGAGCATATTTGCAACTTAGATTGAGTTTGCAGGTATTGTAGAGGCTTTATGATCAGTATGCACAACAACTTGTTTTTCTCCAGTAGATAAGATCTCCAAGTGCTTAATGGCTTGATGCATGGCATATAGTTCTTTATCATATGTAGGATAATCTTGTGCGACACTATTGAACATCTCGAATGATAAGCCTTTGGTTTCCCATTCTGCCATAATACATCCCTGGGCATAGTTTGAAGCATCCCGTTTCTACCTCAAAAAGGTTTTTGTAGATCCTAATGCTAGAGTGCTAGGGCGGGTGCTTCGATATCTTCCTTTTTAACAACTGAAAAGTGGTTTCATGTCTAGTGCTCCCATTTGAACACCTTTAGTATTGAGCTTAGTTAAGCTATGCAAAAGGAGATGCTATCCTGAGAAAAGTGTCGTATGAACTTTTTGATATATTGACAAGCTCCAGTGAAACTTCAACTTGATATTTGGTAGGAGCCCACAAGGCAAGAATAACGGCGACCTTCCCCGGATGCGACCTTAATTTCTCCTCTCCCAATCACAAAACCAAGAAAAAACCAATTCTTGTTTAGCAAATTCACATTTCTTCTTATTCGGTGTCAAGAATTTCTCTTAACATAGTTAGAACCTTAGAAACATGCATAACATGTTCCTCTTATGTTCTTGAATATTAAGATGTCGAATCCCGGATATACTATGACAAATCATCGATAAAAGCTTCGTAATACCTCATTCATGAGCCGCATAAACGTAGCGAGGGGCATTGCATAAACCAAATGGCATGACGATCCATTCAAATAACCCTTGTCGTGTTTTGAATGCGGTTTTCACGTATCTTCTTCTTTTGATCCGTGCACGATAATAACCAAATTTTAAATCAAGTTTGGTGAAGTATAATGCCCCACCTAATTGATCTAGGGAGGTCTTCAATCCTTGGTAATGAATATCGGTTCTTTATGGTAATCTTATTTAATGCACAATAATCTCGCATTCTCCATCCCCCGTCTTTCTTGGCACCAACAAAATCGAGAGCCACGTGGAGAACATTTGGTACGATTACTTTTTTGCTCGAAGCAATTCTTGAATCTGTCTCTTGATCTCTTAGGTTCAATTATTGAAGTCTGGCCACAAGCCTAAGTTTGGTAGAGGCATCTCCAACTAATGAAATTTCATGCTCTACATCTCTTAGGTGGTACTTGTAACTTCATATTGAAATAAATCCATGAACTTCTTTTGTAACAAACTTACTTCATTCTCTTGGTCGGAGTTAATGATTGTATGTAATGTTACCTTTTTCTCATTCAAAACAACAGGCCTGATCAACAACAAAGTGAATATTCCACTAGTATTGATCATTCTTTTGACTTGGTTTGTTGTAACAAGTTTCATAGGCAAATGCTTTTTACTAGCTAGAATTATGAATTCTTTTCCATCTTTCTTGAACAAATAAACTCGCTCCCCGTGATGCAACACATGACATCTCGATTCCCATAAGTATGGGTTGCCAAAAATAACTTTGAGCCACATCTAATGGTACGACATCATGCATAACTTCATCGATAAATTTCTCGGTGATGGCAAATTTAAAAAAGCGACCTTTGCTTAGTCACACTGTAATTTCGGTATCCTTTTGTATCCATCCCCTAAGGAATATGGTTTTGGGTGGAAAGTTGTTGCTAATCCCATCCCCGTTCCACCAACTTCTTCGAGATCAAATTTTTTTGACTTCTGAATCAATGATAGCTTGACGATACTTTGCTTAACTTTGAATCTTGACATGGAATAATTCCTCACGAAGATCTTGCTCAGTCTTGCATTCTTGTCATCAACATTAGTTTTGGATCAAAAGGGTTGATCTATTTCCAAAATTGTTACGCTTCTCCGGCTCTGTTATCAAAGGTGTTCTTCTGGGTATTTCGTTGGTTTTCAGAATCCCTTAACTTTCTTGGTTTAAGGTGGATTTAATATCGGCAAAGTATCCTTCACATGCCCTTTCTCTTTGCAATGTTTCCAGACCCTTTCTTTCGTTCGATTGTCTCGAGACTTGCTTTTATTTATCTCTCCCCTTTTCTTTGTATGCAATGCTTCTCCTTTTTCTGGTGATCTTTTGTTGTAGGACCTATGAACTCTTGTCTTACTGTTCTATGGCCGCTGACTTTGGTGATGGCTTCTTCTATATCTTGTACACTGAGAATAGTTTCATCTCTTCGTATATAATCGGCAAGTACCCCATTATATTTACTAAAGCACGATCTCCTCACTAGAGACATCCACGTCCAGTGTTAAAGCTTGGTTGTAGAATTACGTGGTATAGTCTTGGACACTTTGGCGTGCTGGAAGATGCGCCATTTAAACCATCTTGTCATCCAAATATCCCAGGGTAGAATTGTTTCTTTATGCGACTCTTAAACTCGGTGACCATGTCATGCTCTCTGCATCATGTATTTTCTTGTGCGCCTTCCACCATATTGAAGCATGGTTAGATAATTTCAAAGCGGCAAAACAAATTTTTGGGACTCTTTGATTTGGTTTCTGGTGAGAAATGAGGTTTCCAACTTATTTAACCATCCATCAAGTTTCTCTGCCTCCATGGTTCCATCATATCGGATATTTCAGCTTAAATTCAACCTTCAAACCTCCATGGATTTTTGTTCAGCTCTTCCTCTTCTTCATCGTCTTCTTTAGTTGAATGCGTCCCTTTTCATCGTCCTCTGTATTCTTCTCCCCTTGTTTGCACACTTGCTTTCATGTATTGATGTAGGGGTTTTTGTCAAGTTTTGAATGCACCTTTCGAGTCTTGCTATTTTCTCTTACGTTTGATAACTTTGGTTCTTCCTTTTCTTCGCATACTTAACCTTGGTACTCCCTCTAGGTTTCCTTGTGTCGGCAATATGACAATTGCTTCTCCCCGATCGTGTGTATTGTCTTCGGCGAGAGACCATGCACCACTACTAACCCTGGGGAGTCGAGAATGTGGCTCGATACCATGATAAAGGCGATCGGTGATACCTAGAGTCGATCTTGAGTTATCTTAAGAAGTTGATGAGAGAGATGCTAAAAACGAGGATCAAATAAAAGAGAATTCAAACGATACGTTGATAACTTCTTCTTCTATTATAAACGAGAAGGTAAATACAACTCCTTTACAAACCTAAATATGGTTCTTCTCTCGAGCTCTCCTTCTCCCCTCTTCAGCCTACAAGTCTTCCCTTTTATATGGATCAAGACGCCAGCTCAAGAAAGAAACTATGAGTTTAATAACTCATTAAACTAAGTTCCTAATCTAAGTAAAACTACAACTCTTGTTGATCAAGCAGCTAGCCGACCAACGTCTAGTATCTTCTAGATACTTCCTAGCGTGCAGTGCCAAAACTGCACATTACTGTCTGCGATACTCCCGTATCAATTATTAACCCTATTACTAGAGAATATGTTGTACTTCCACAACCCAATACCGATCCTGATATGCATCTTTGTAATGAAATCGGATTGGGTTTGTGCTATTGATTTGGTTACGTTGCTTCAACTAATGAGTACAAAGTTGTGGCAATATATACCTTTGGCGGGTTTTGTAGAAGTCCACATATACACTCTTGGGTGTTGGGGGATGGAGGAACCTCGGAAGGTCGATTATAAATTAGCGCATATGAACTTATTTTGCCAATGGATCACTTTATTGGATGAACAATAATATTAAACCCCGAGATATCGTCGCCTTCGACTTGTCACGAGAAGTTTTGCCAGTATATTTTACAACTTCCTTTGCCAATAGGACCGTAATTATTGGAGGAATAAAATTGGGGTTTGGATGGGGTTTTGTTTATCCGTTGAGCTAGAGGCAGAAGGATCAGAGCTATTATCCTCATGACATATGGCTATTAAAAAACAACACCGACAATCAAGAGGAAAGAGCCAGAGACCGGACATCGGTCAATGGTATGGAATCAAGAGATTAGATTGAATTCATCAAATCAACAAGAGTTTGAGATTAGCAGCATCAAAATGTTTGCCATTACAAAGAGTAGCGGTGTTTTAACTCACCACCGAAAACTATCTCACCATTTACGACCCAAAAGCTTCAACCTCGAGAATGTACGCATTTTAGGAACAGTTTCATAAAGTACTCCCCATAAGAATACCTTGGTTTCGTTAAAAAGAATTAGGGGAAAAATACGAAAACAATGGAGTCGATTGATGAAGGAGATAGAAAGCTGTGATGGACCTGTCAAGCAGGCGCAAGATGATGCACATCCTGAATACATGCGTTATCTTTGTTAAGTTTAGGAAGGAATATTCATATCATTAGGCCGACCGAGCGAAGCGAGGGAGGACTCTATATATGGTGACTTTGTGTCAATGTGAAGCGTGACATTTTTTTCAATTACACAAAAAAGATTGAATTTTGGTCCGGACACAGGAAAAGACTAAGATGTCCTCTAAATCCAAATTTTACCTTTTTTTCCTTTAGACATTTTTCGTAAATAAATCAAAAAGAGGAATAAGGTATTAGACATTTTTGTAAATAAACCAAAAAGAAAGGGCACAACAGTAACTTCATTTTTTATATATTTAAAAACCTCCTATATTTCAAACTACAAGTCGTATTTTTATAAATTTTATATATTTGGAAAGCCCTTTAAATTAGCTACGCAATGAGCACAAACAATGCTATCAAATTTTTGTTTTTCAATTTTTTTTTATTATTCTCCAAATTTTGTCTTTTCTCCTTCAAAATTAGGCATAGCTTAAAATTAGGCATATCTTAAAAAAAATTGAAAAAACTACAAGAAAAAATAAAATGATTGACTAAGTATAAAAAACAACTAATTTTAAAATGAAAAGCACAACATATGGTGTTGAATCACCACCAAATTATTTGCAAAGTAAAATATACCATGGCTTGCACGTCGGAAAATGATACTTTCGCGTCGTGTTTGGAAAAATTATACCTTCGTGCCGTCTCAGGAAAAATAATATTTTAACCCTACGACGGAACTAAATTGTGAACACAAAATTAAGTTTTACGTCAATTTTTTCGGTCGGCCATCCCACCGTGGTAACGGTCATCTAGTTCTTAGTTTCATTCTATATATACCAAGAAACCCTGGTGTGAACCTAATGCTATTAATCTCGTCTTATTGAGTTTATATGATAAATTATTTTTAGTCTTTCTTTGTATTGTCAATCCAACTTTATGGAAGTGTTAAGCTCTATATATTCGTTGCTTTGTTAATTGTACATTTGAAAATGTGATCGAGCATGCAGGGTTGAACCAGCATATACACAGACAATATCGTGGAACGAGAGGGATATATCCCAGAAGTTTTGACGAATAATAGTCAGTCTAGTATACAGCAAGCAGCCTAGCTTGTTGTCTGACTTCAAATAAAACATATGCAACTTGTTCCTATTAAGGACATGAAAACTTACTCTCAAACCCCAAGAAAATTAAAAAACTATTAGAGTTGCGGAATAGGGATTGATTGGGTATGGGAACATACACTGAATTTTATCTCGTAGGTACATTTGATAGCAATTATGATTAGAATCCGCAGCTCCATGTCCAAATGTTATGAAACATCTGTGATTGATTCTGACAAGGTTCTTAGGAAATGAAGGAATCGAAGGGGTCACAAGTTCGAGGTATTTTCTTATTAGTTTGTTGGACTTGGACTTCCATATCACAACATTTACTTATTATTTTCTTATTAGTTTGTTGCTCTATAATTAAACTGGCAACATTTGTGGTCTATTTATGCAACGCTAAGACGATTAACCTATACAGATTTGTCACAGAATTTACCTTTTTCTATCGTATACCACCGAACAATAAGACAAGAAAGCCCTCATGTTTTAGACGAAAGTAAGAGCTGTGCTAGACTCGCACCGAATTCCCACTTCGATTTTCACCTAGAGGGATCGAATGGATACAGGGTTGCGTGCAATGCATTGGGATATGAATGTGGCAGAGGTGGGCCTCATAGCTTGTAATCTTTGTATATGTCAGGTGAGAACTTCGGTGACAATCCGAAGTGAACCTAGTCTTTCTGCGAAAGTAAACCTTCTCTGGTAGGTGTTGCTTAATTAGGCATCACTTAATCTTGGTATTCTTGTAAAATAAGCAGGAATAATCATGAAGTGTTGTGCTAGCTATACTTTATATCGTTTATAATAGGAATATTCATGAAGTGTTGTGCTAGCTATACTTTATTTATCGTTTAAAATAAGCAGGAATATTCATTAAGTGTTGTGCTTGCTATCCTTTATATTTTTTACATACCCACATGAATGTTCATGTAGTGTTGTGCTAGCAATCCTTTATATCTTTGTCTTGGATTGGCATCTTTTTTTCTTTACTATGTAATCCTTTTGTTGAGTGGAAATTGGTCTACAATAGAATATATACTCCTGTGGAAAGCAGATACTATTACTTTTCTGGAAACAGAGATAACAACAACTATTAAGATGAATAATATGTCATCTTAATACATTAACTCATATTGTCACCCATTTATTACCAATTACTACTTGTATTTTTTGAAAAAGAAATATTATCACTTTTTTATTTTAGATAAGAAGTTAAAAAAATATAGTATCTTTTTTTAAAAACGGATGGAGTATATTAATTTAGCTTGGTAAAGTGATGTAAATGCAGGACCATAATATATTACTCCCTCCGTACCACATATATAGGCGGAGTGGGAGAATTCTCTTGGATTAAGATAATTGCTTTGGATTTATAGTTTTTCGTACCTTTTCTTATTTTACCATTTGTCTTATTCCTACTACAATTTCCTATACACAATAAATGAGGTTATTTAGGAGAAAAATCAGCTTTGAAATAGGGCTCCGCGCGCCTATTTAGTGGGACAAATAAAAATCAAAATTCCGCCTATATAATTGGTAGGGAGGGAGTATGATGTATCTATATATAGGTTATTCTTTCATAAGTTCCTCCACAAACTTGTTAAGCCTCCCACTCCCATTTTCTTTTTCACAATAACCATGTCATGGTTTAGTGATCCTGATTTAGTTTTTGATTTTGTAACAGGCAAAATCCGTTTATGGAGGCTTAAGAAAAACTTTGGTAGCCCTCGTGGGGCACATGATTTCACTTACTTGGGAACTGTAGCAAATTATCTGTCTTTGGTCGATCATTCTTTTCCATGGAAGAAAAGTGATTTCGATGCTTTAGCAGAATTCTTATATCGAAATGACTTATCGGTGAACTGTCAAGGTTTGGTGTCAACCATAACATTCCCTCGAGATAGACATAGAGGTTACAGCCCTGACACAAGCCGTGCAGTTTATTTCTGGTCACATGATGTAGTCAACTTGCCCCGCTATGGTCTACCTGTTCACTCGGTTCCATTTCGAGCGGTTCGATACATAGATGGCGGGTTTGCTCCTACAGAATCCAGTCACAAGGAAAATGAACTAGCTGCGAAATTGGCTTCTTGTATCAATGATCGAGATCGAGAGAAGGCTGAGAAACAAAACCTGGAGAAACAAGTTTCTGAACTTAAACTCAAGAACGCTTCTCTTACAAATGGTAACAAGTCTATTATCCTCGAACGAGATGAAGAGAAGGCTGAGAAACAAAATTTGAAGAATAAGGTAGCTGATTTAGAAGCCGCAAATGCCACTCTCAAAGAACAACTGCACCAAGAGAAGAGGGATAAGCAAGATCTCGAGAAAAAAGTTAATGAATTGACATCGAAGATTCAAGAAAAGTGTGGTACTGGTGGAGCTGTCTCAGGTGATAAAGAACCATGGATGAGTAATTCTACGGTATCCAGTTCCTGGGTTTGTTTTGAGGATCTTGATGTTCAAAACTTTTCAAGGAGTTTAAGGAGGACTACTTTGACCATCACCAAGGCTTCTGGATCATTTGGCATCGGTAAAGATGTTACTACGAACGTTGAAGCGAACAATTTCTACCGAGTTATCAGAATAAGGAACGGTGGTTCGGTGTGTCTTCTCGTGGCTGTTAATGTAGCAGATTTGAATCCCAACAGAGAAAAAGCGAGATTTGATCCATCTGTTTGGGGTTTGTTTAGCTATGGAGGAACTGATTATGCAGCTCGGAAGCCAACTGAGTCAGAAAAGCTGGTTTTCATACGGGCATTCTAATCAGCCTTCATATCTCTCTCTATGGTGATGAAAGCCCCCAATTCCATAAATAAAATTGGCTGACCATCTTCTATTTTATTATTTTAAATAAAGTCTGTTCTGGATTATAATTATAATGTCCTGTTAAGTCTTCTGTTAAGGCTTAATCAAATCTTATCAATGTAATTTGAATTTGTATGTCTTGGATATTTATATTGTATTCTGAATCTGGTGACCGTGAATATGTCAGATGTGTTGGATTCAAAACTCAGATCAAATTAGCCACAACAAAACATGGCTTTAGCAATGAAAAATAGTGTCACAAATAATTAAATATGCGTCATAAATATTTTTTGTGACATTTATTTTTTGTTGGTCAGTGCGTTATAAAAAGGGGTGTTGCAAATAATCCTCCCGACGCTAAAAGCGTCACTTATACTGAGTACTTTTTGTAGCACAATTTTTTCATCATGAATAGTATGTCCGTAATAAAAGCTATTTTTTTTCAATTTTATTAATAAATTTGGATTATTAATAATTTAATATATTCCATTTTTTTTTGAAGCATGATTATTAATATATTCCATTGTTAAATGTGACGATATTTATAACGATTTATTTTTTTTCTGTGAAAATAAATAAAATTGTGCACATAACTATTAAAGTCATCAACAAACACTATTCCATGCCATTGAGTAGTCTGAACACGAATGGGAAAATGATCAAATGCATTCCATGAAAAAAAAAATTACAATTGAATCAATGATTAAAAATAATTAAAAAAAAATATTGTACAAAATACCAAATAAATCCAAATGTTGACACCTTTTAGATCTGAAGTGATTTTTCAACAAATAAAGCCTATTGGCTTTTGACACCTAAAATCTTGATTCAATCCTCGTATTAGTTGTTACTGCGCTCTGGAATTGGATTTCGTTCTTTGAGTTGAAGGTGGCTCTTGGAAAATGAGATTTAAATATATTCATCTTCCTCATCAAGAGGAATATGTTTCTTGACTATTTTTCTTGATTACCTGTAAAAGAAATTCCACGCCGAGATGGTAAAAGAAGACAAAAAATCTGAATCACTACCAGTAAAAGATACAAGCACCACTGTCTACCTGTTTACAGAGCAGGCCTTCAAAATATATTATTGTTTCATCCCCTTTTTCGCTTCCTGATTACATCTAAAAAAAAAAATTAAGAATGAAAAAATCCCGCACAAACATAAAAAATCAAAAAGAAAAAAAAGAAAAAAAAAAGAGGAGATAGAGTTAAGTTATGTATCGAATCTGAATCAATGAGAGGGATTAAACGAATTCGTGGTGGGTGGTGATGGCGGCTGCTATTTGTCGACGGATGGGTTTTTAGAAGAAGGTAAAAGAGAAAAGATTGATTTTTATTTTTATTTTTTTGATGCAGAGAAGAAGATGATGGTTACAATTTTAGAGTTACTTCTCATATATGGAAAAGCCAAAATGTGCGGGATTTTTGTTGACCAAACTTAATGGACTTTCCAAAACGGTGTAACCAATTAAATAACCAAGCTCTCACGTGTTGGCTAAGTTCTCACGTGTTTCCAACATATATAATCAATTATATTTAGTTAATTAATATTAGAAAAATATTTTTCTCACAGCAAAAAAAGATGGAAAACAATTTTTTTTTATTTTTTTAATTCGATTTCTTTTAGGACGCCCGGACAAGTGCGGCAAATTAATGTGTTGACACTTTTTTGGTACCGAACTAACACTAAATATGTGCGACACATAAGACGTCGCGTATGCATAATTTTTACAACGCACTTTGTAGTGTTGTGGTCCAAGTGTCACAAATGCTGTTGTTTGTTGTATTACTGTTTCTGCACTTGAGAAAAATTACATCTTTTGCAAAAAAAAATACATCTTCCAAGTAAAAAAAAATATATAACAGTAACGCCATAACATTTGCAACGGATAAAGTAAAACCTTAAGACTTAAAGGTCGTCTTCAAAATCAGAGAGAGGGGATATCTGTGCCGGCAAACCCTTTCTCCTCCTGATGTCCCTAACAAGATATTCATTAATCAAAGAACCAGGCTCCAAAGGATCACCCATCATCATTTCCCAGTGATCAAAGACGCACTGGGGGAAAGCCTGTCCTGCTGTCGCAGACTTGAGCATTGCAGAGAAACCAAATGACTCAACCACGGGTAGATAACCTTTAATGTCGTAGAGAGGAGTTCCTGGCCTCTGCGTTTCCTCAAAGGCGTGACCGCGCTTCTGATTGAGAACACCGTAAACGCCACTAAGAGCATTCTCCGGAGCTTGGATTTCGACTAGGTACACAGGTTCTAAAAATCTAGGTTTAGCTGTGAGCTGCGCTGCATGCACAGCCCTCCTAGCGGTAGGGATGATCTGTCCACCACCTCTGTAAATATCTTCAGGATGGACAACTGCGTCACATAGATCAAAACATATACCCCTCATGCTCTCTTCTGCTAGGACACCTGCTTTTGACGCCCACTGGAACCCTGCGACAACTGATTCCTTGGTTTCATACAGGTACTGAACTCCCTTACACATATCCACAACCATATTTGGGCCAGTAGTGTTGGGGCCGAAACACCAGATCTTTTTGCAAGATCCTTATCCCATCCAAACTCTTCAGATAAGATCTTTGAACGAACTTTAAGATCATCTCTTGGCCCAATACGCCCATCATCAATGGCTTCGGCAAGTCCATCCTCAAGAGGACGTGCCTCCATGTACAAACGGTTCTGCTTGTTTTTGGACTCGCTCATCACAGTTTTCGAAGATCTTTCTAGGACAGTCTCACGGAATGAAACGATAGGGTCAGACTTCACAATTTCCGCACCTCCCATAAAATCATCCTGCAAGTTCTGCAAACAGATTTCAAGATGGAGTTCTCCAGTACCTGCAACAATGTGTTACGACTCCTCAATTGTACAAACCACCATAGGATCAGATTTGGACAGACGCTTAAGACCTTCAACCAGCTTGGGCAGGTCAGATGCAATCTTACACTGCACAGCAACACGAACGACAGGAGAGACAGAAAACTTCATGGCTCTGATAGGATGAGCATTACCTTCCTTTCCGTTTGTGAGGTTGCACTCTTGGTGATAAATTGATCCAATCCAACTAGAGCAACTGTGTTACCACAAGGTACATCCTCCACAAACTCTTGTTTCTTTCCCATCCAGATAACTGTTCTCTGGACACTCTTGGTGTACAAGTCTTTCTTCTGTCCAGAAACGTAGTTAGGTCCCATGATTCTGACCTTCGAACCTGTTGCAACCTTACCAGAAAACACACGACCAAAAGCAAAGAACCTACCCTTCTCTTCGGAGGGAATCATCATAGACACGTAAAGCATAAGAGGACCTTCGGGATCACAGTTTCTGATGGCGTTGGCATACTGGTCATCAAGAGGACCCTCGTACAAGTTATCGACACGGTACCGCTGAGCTGTGGAAGGCGAAGGGAGATGAAATATCATCATTTCAAGTAGCGCAGAAGCTGCAGGTAGCCAATTCTGCATCACACGCTTCATCAACTGCTTCCCAGTCAACTCTTTCTCGTCATCCTTCATTGTAACTCCAAGCTTTTGCAACATAGGCCACAACTGGTCCTTTTCGTCATTCATACAAGTCGCAATAATCTGTTCGATGGGTTCATAACAGAACTGGACAAACCCACGCTTGCATGTAGCAGAAGCAGTTCTCTTCGTAGTCCATTTCTTGGTTGCTGGGTCAAAGAAGTTTTCACCCCAAAGCCTCTCCATCATCTTAGTGACATCAACACCGAACTTAGATGCATACATGTTTGCGAAATTGGTTAAAGTGAAAGCCCAACCGTGCAGACCAGCAGAAAAGGCAACCGTTCCTTTTTCAGGGTAAACCTGGACGTCGCCAAGGATTGGATCTTCATACGTTGACATAATTACATTGGCATTCTCGATGATCCTGGAGAAAGTCTGATAAGCCTCCTCTCCATCGACTTGTAGCTCAAGGAAACATCTGTCCATCTTGTTGATGGTCAGAACAGGCTTGATCCTTTCTCCAAGAGCTTGTCGTAGCACAGTCTCGGTTTGGACACAAACGCCCTCAACACAGTCAACCACCACAAGGGCACCATCAGTAATACGTAATGCAGCTGTGACTTCAGAAGAGAAATCAACGTGACCAGGTGAATCCATAAGGTTGATGAGGTACTCATTACCAACTCTTTCTCCCTTGTAGGTCTTCAAAGACTCGTCAGTCATCTTATAATATAGAGATACCAGTAGATTTTATGGTCATACCATGTTCTCCCTCATCTTCACGGGTATCTGTCATCCGAACATCACCAGCAGTTTCTTGAGCAATAATACCGGCAGAAGCCACTAGAGTATCTGTAAGTGTGGATTTTCCATGGTCTACATGAGCAATGACTGACATATTCCTGATATTATGTTTCAGGTCCATGATACGACGGAGCTCCTCCGCTGCAAACTTCACCATCTCTATTAATGATGGAGAAACTTTTCTATTGTTTTATCAGTACAAGGATCCCTAATTTCCACCAAAACAAAGAATAACTTGTGTAAATAAGATTGAGAATAAGAGAAAGATGAACAACCTAACTGTAGAGAACCGCCGTGGGCAGGAGGAGGAGAGATGGTTTTTAGTGCTTCAGAGCTCTCTTCCAAAGACACCAAAATCTTTTGATGAGCAAGTAACAACGCTAGTGTTTATATATATATACGGCATTACTATTCGTTTCCTAATGAACATCGTATTACTCTTCGTTTCGGTTTCCTAATCAAGTCTAGACAATATTTTAGGCAACTTCATATAAACTATAGTTAGGGTCAGGGTCAGGGTCAGGTGTGCACCTTGCTAAACCAAGGGTGCACATTCCTCCCCCTGTTATAGGCTATAGATCTAACCTTAGTTATCCATGTTTTTCATGAATTTTGAATAAAATAAAAAAATACAACATAGGAAGTGCAGTACTACTAATTGGCCTACCAAAATAAATAGATTAATTCGACCATGTATTACACTACTGCTTTGGGTGAACAACATGTATTAGATGTTGTTCTCGAATCGACTGTCCCTGTTTCTCTGATTTTTCTTTGGGCGTTATAGATCTTCAATTTAGTGGTTCATACCGTTGATGAGATCAAGATACTAAGAACATGATACAACAATTACTTCATGATAATCATATTCTTCAAATCCAGAAAGCATCGTTCTCAAAATAAAACAATCATGTACATACAGTTGAACAAGAAATCAGATTGATGCATTCAAGTTTAGGGTTTTTTTTTTTTTCCTGTCAAACAACATGAGAAAAATTGAATTTTCAAATGGGCAAATACCCATATGTTATTGATTAGAATCAAGATCTAGTAACAACTCAATGTAGCATGAACAAGGGTTTCTTAAACTTTCTCTTTCATAAAAATCAAAGTAGAAGTCAAATTTAATTCGCAATTTTAACAATTGGGTCCTTAAATCAATTTGTGAATGGCAAATGATTTGATTTTGATTGTTTCCAAGAAAAAAAAAAATCTGATCGATTTTAACAAATAGATTTGTTGATTTCTTTCATGGATAAAAAAAAATTAAACTTCTTATTTTGTGTTCAAAAAAATAAATAAAACCTTTTGTGTCATTTTTCAAAATTATCCCTATTGCCGGCCTTAACCAAGTTGTCGGACCACGTCAATTCAGAGATATCTTGCAACAACGTTTAGGCATTCCGCATTTTCCTGAAGAATATGATTGTCCGTGTTGTAAAAGGGCCATCGACATCTTCGGAGATCATGCTATCCATTGTGCGAGTGAAGTTGGCCAGAAATTCAGGCACAACATGGTACGTGATTTATTCGCGATATATGCTACAAGGCTGGTGTAGCAGCCCGTAAAGAGGTCTCTTTGGGTCTCTCTTCTAACACGAGACAACTCATTGAGGCCGGGTGATATTATGGTGTACAACCTGGAGAGCCAAAATCACGCTTTGATGTGTAGGTGTCTCACCCTTCACCAAGGTGCGAACCGTAGCTTCACTCTGGGGAAATTTCAGCTACCATCACACGTAAGAGGAACAAATACGCTAAAAAGTGTTCATCTCTTGGATATGGATTTAGCGTTTTAGCCTTTTTGACTTTGGAAAACTCGGGGAAGACGTTATTCTCTTTGTCAAGAGGTTAAAGAACTGCATGGCTTGTTATGATGTTACTAGCAAACTAGGAAGTTCTCTTTTTCATCGTTTAGGTATTATTATTCAAAAAGGTGTGGCAGCATAAATTGTTGCAAGACTCCCTGCCAACCCTGTGTAATGACTCTCTCTGTTGTTCAATATAGGCCCTCTGAGGTGCTTTTTCGATAATAATAATAATAGTAGTGGTGGTTTGATTGATATTGATTTTGAGTGATAATAACAATAATTGATAATAATAATAATATTGGCTTGATTGATATTTTGGTTCTCTGTTTGGTCTTAATAATATTTCCTTGCAATAATAATAATAATAATATTCTGATAATAATAGTTAATAGATATTATATTATCCTGTTGCCTTATTTTCCGTTAGGAGATTATCTCCCTTTACTTTGGTTGTAATGACAAAAGATATTATGAAGGTTTTATATATATTGGTCCCGGGGAGAACATTTCTCTTCAAGGAAGTTATCATCAAATCCAAGATGGTATCAGCCCTCCTACGATCCTATTTTCTCTAAACCATTAAAATCAATGGCGACGGAACAAGCTGAAGCTCACGGACATTCTTTGAGGCATATAGTTCTATGCATCTACAGCAACCCGATGATGCTTTCTACATGGATCTAGGTGCTACCTCGCATCTCATTTCGCCGATTGTGTACTTTACATAACGTTTCCAACTCTAGTACTATAAGGTCTATCTTAGTTGGCAATGGCAATAGCATTCCAGTTAGTGCTAGTAGTACCAAGCTCATAAATCTCCCTTCTCGCACCCTTCAACTCAAAATACTCTTGTTGTTCAGATATTATCAAGAACTTAGTTTACGTTCGTAAGTTCACCACCGATAATCGTGTGTACATTTGGAGTTTGATCCGTCGGGTTTTTCGTGAAAGATCGACTTCGAGGAGGATTATCCTTCGGTGCAATAGTTAGGGATCTTTACCCTATTACCAACTCGCCATGCCACCACAAAAATCGTGAGTCTTCCCCCATTTCTCTTCTTTGTCTTTTCGCCGGATATTTGGCATAGCGCCTTGGTCACCTTTTGAAGGCTGTTTTAGATGTTCTTCGTACCAATAATTCTATTCATTGTAATAAGAATCAACATTCTAAACTTTGTCATTCATGCCAAGTTAGTAAACATGTTCGATTACCTTTTTATGAATCAAATTCCAATACTTTTGCTCCATTTGATATCATTCACAGTGATTTATGGACCTATCCATTACATGTTGATACCGGTTTTCGTTATTATCTTATCTTACTGGATGATTTCACCAACTATCTTTGGGTTTATCCTTTAAAATTTAAATCCCAAGTCTATGACATGTTTTTGGAATCCGTTCTCTTGTTCAAACCCAATTTGAGCGTCAAATAAAAAAGTTTTCAATGCGACATGGGACGTGAATTTGACAACTCTTCTTTTCACAATTTTGCTCGTACTAATGGTCTAGTTTTTCGGTTCTCTTGCCCCCAAACTTCCTCTCAAAATGGCAAGGCCGAACGCATGATTCGCCGTGTCAATGATATCACCCGCACTCTTATGTCCCACGCTTCCGTTCCACCAAATTTTGGGTCTATTCTCTCCTTATGGCTGTTTATCTTCATAATATTCTTCCCACAAAAGTCTTAAAATTTTCCTCTCCTGTGTCTATTCTCTATCAACGCCAACCAACATATGACCATCTTCGTATGTTTGGTTGCCTTTGTTATCCCAATCTCTCCTCTACAACTCCTCATAAACTTGCCCCCGTTCTACTAAATCTGTCTTCCTTGGTTTTCCTTCCAACCACCGTGGATACCATTGCCTTGATCTTACTACAAACAAAATCATCATTTCCCGTCATGTAACCTTTGACGAGAACGTTTTTCCCTTCACCGATCCTCCAACACCGTCCGAAAATGAATCCTCTTCTTCTCCTCTTTATTCCCCCTACATTTCATATAATCGCCTTCTACCAATCCTACTCCATGACTCTACACACCACCTCACCGGACGTCCACCACAAACCATCCAACTTCCGCCCTTCACCTTCCCCTCTGTCTCCTCCATCTCGGCACGAGAAAATCATTGCAGCCCACCGGTGCTTCCGCCCCTGTCCCCACTCTCACTCCCGGTCCTTCCAAAGACATCTTTGTGCCACCTCATGCTTCCACTCTACCTCCTCCAGCAGCGACCATCCCACTCCCTCCAATCCCACCACTGAGACCACCGTCCACCTTCTTCCACTCCCACACTGAGACCACCGTCCACCTCCTGCTTACACTCACCCCTCTGAGAAATTCATCCCCCACCTCAAATCCAACTACCACTCCAACTACAGTATCACCCTTACCCACGCACCTTCGCCTCCTCCCATACCTATAGCTCCTTCTAGACCTACCACTCGTGCCTCTCGTGGTATTTTTAAGCCCTATAAATCGTCTTAATCTTCATGTCCAAAACCTTCGTCATATCTCTCCTATTCCTCGTTCTCACCAATATGCTCTTAGAGACATAAACTGGAATCTTTGCCATGAAAGACGAGTACAATGCTATGTTGAAAACTAATACTTGGGAACTTGTACCACGACCACATGATGCTCATGTTATTCGTTCCATGTGGTTGTTTCGTCATAAATATAATCCGATGGATCCTTACAGCGATACAAGGCTCGTCTTGTTGCCAATGGCAAATCTCAACAAGTTGGAGTTGATTGTTTTGAAACGTTTAGTCCGGTTGTTAAACCTGCTACTATTCGTACGGTTCTCACTATTGCTACATCATGATCTTGGCCCATACATCAACTAGATGTCAAGAATGCTTTTCTTCATGGTGATCTAACCGAGACAATCTATATGCATCAGCCTCCAGGATTTGTTGACCCTGATCACCCAGTTACGTATGTAGATTACGTAGATCTCTCTATGGCCTCAAGCAGGCTCCGGGCATGGTTTCAGAGATTTGCCAAGTTCATCACAAGTTGTGGTTTCCGCGGTAGTGTATGTGATCCCTCACTTTTTGTTTATCAATCAGGATCCGAAACGGCATACTTACTTTTATATGTTGATGACATTATTTTGACCGCATCTACCGATGCTCTCTATGCCGCTTCATTGATTTGATGAAGAGAGTTTTCTATGTCGACCTTGGTCCACTACATCATTTTCGGGCATCATGGTTACTCGTTCATCATCGGGATTATTTTTGTCTCGGTCATTATATGCACAGGACATCATCGCGCGTGCCTCCATGACAAAATGTAATCCGGTGGCTACTCCGGTCGACCCTGATTCCAAGCTCGGTGCCGGCTACGGGTCCGGCTTTTTCGGATCCTACTCTATACGAAGCCTAGCAGGTGCTCTTGATTACCTCACTTTTACTCGGCCGGACATTGCATATGCGGTTCGGCGGGTATGTCTATTTATGCATGACCCTCGTGAGACTCACATGCATGCCCTCAAGCGAATCCTTCGCTATCTTCGTGGCACTATCAACCACGGATCCATTTCTCTCGGTTTCCACTATTTCGGCTTAACAAAGATACCCCGATGCCGACTGGGCGGGCTGTCCTGACTCTCGACGATCGACATCTGGCTTTTGTGTTTTTCTTGGTGACAATCTCATCTCCTGGTCATCCAAGCGACAAGCAACATGATCTCTCGATCCAGGTCTTTGAAGCGGAACACGGGGAGTAGCAAATACGGTTGCTGAGACAACATGGTTTCGCAACCTTCTTCTAGAGCTCCATCTACCTCTACGACGTGCTACCATTGTTTACTGTGACAATGTAAGTGCGATATATATGTCTGGAGATCCTGTTCAACATCAGCGCACCAAACATGTGGAGATTGATATACATTTTGTTCGTGAACGAGTCCGTATTGGTGCCATTCAAGTCTTACACGTCCCCTCTGAGAACAAAAATATCGACATCTTTACCAAGGGCTTCCTCAATAGTTATTTATTCGTTTTCGTTCTAGTCTTAGCGTTTGTTCCTCTCCCGCTCAGACTAAGGGGGTGTAATAGATATTATATTATCCTGTTGCCTTATTTTCCGTTAGGAGATTATCTCCCTTTACTTTGGTTGTAATGACAAAAGATATTATGAAGGTTTTATATATATTGGTCACGGGGAGAACATTTCTCTTCAAGGAAGTTATCATCAAATCCAAGAATAGTGATGCTTTGGGATACTGATTGAAGTTTGCTTTCTTTTACTGGATTTAGTGGGAATATTTTATTGACTTATAATTTAATTTGTGAACATGATTTTTATTTGTTATTGTAAGTTAGAATCCTAAAATCCCAAATATAAAGTAGAGGCCAATCTCCGGATTGGACGGGCTGGGTGCCTCACACCTTCCCAGTTCGTGTTTTGATTCCTGAACTGAATCTCTGATAATTGGACTAGTGTTACTTTTTGGGTCCCAACTCCCTAAGTTGGGTGGCGGCTTCGATAATAATAATTCCCCTAATAATAATTTCCAGGTGATTCCTATTTTAGAGATTTAGAGATCTTAACGGATTTCGGCGGTATCTACACAAATGGCTTATAAGGACTAATCCTGATGGAGTTAATATTAATGTGGTAGTTTCCAATATTTTAGAGAGAAGAAGTTTAATGACTTAATTTAATTGACAAGTGCACTCGTAGCTGGGATGAAAGCAAAAGGAAAATCTACTTCAGGAATGAAAATAATGAAAAAAATCTAGATATCATCTCTACTTGTAAAGCTACTATTATGATATCGGAATATTGATATCGGGCCAGAGAAATCAAATTGGGGATATCAAAATAAGTGAAGGTGCAGGCGTATCACTGGTGCAAGAATTCAGAACCTCTTAGAGGCATGCCTTTGGATTATGTGAAATCAAATTGGGGCCAAATTTTTGTTTCTTAAACTCTTTGGGTTGCAGTGTTTTGGAGATTAGTCTGTTTTGGGATGTCGATAGTGTTTTTTTTTTGAGGTTTACTTTGCTTACTTTGTAATTTTGTGAATCGTTTTTAATCGATTTTATCTTTGCCGAGGAAAAAACAAATTGATATCGGTCCAGCTACTATTCATGAAGAGAAACTATGATGGTCTCTTATCTATTCTGGAATAATACGTATCTTTTCTACTTGTAAAGCTATTCTCAAGCACAACAACAACCATTACAACTAGATAGGACAAAAAGCTAAACATTGGCTCAAAATATAGCACTAAAAAGTTCCTCATAAGTGTCAAATATTCTTATATAGAAGATAATGCAGGATACTCTTCCATTGAATATATAAAAGAATTTCAAGGCACATAAGAAGCCAGAATGTTAATTGTGCTAGATGTAATTATGCTGGACTGACTACAACTTACATGCTCATATATACAATGCCTCTATTCAAATGACCCGCGGAGTGCCATTTCTCCATAAATTGCAGATAAACTTCGAAATGAGACGGACATCATATACTAGATCAATAGCTGGTGCAACAATGACAATGATTTATCTTTCAATAATCAAAATAAGTTGGCTACTGTTGTTTTTCCTATGTGGTTTATCTGCAAATCAAGGTGTGAAATGATTTTTGAAGAGTAAATTAGTGTTTGGGTCGTTAATTTTGGTATGTGTTGGGTCGCAAGTTTGTCC
Source organism: Papaver armeniacum (assembly GCA_023531295.1). Classification (NCBI taxonomy): domain Eukaryota; kingdom Viridiplantae; phylum Streptophyta; class Magnoliopsida; order Ranunculales; family Papaveraceae; genus Papaver; species Papaver armeniacum. The sequence goes on from JAJJWW010003909.1 coordinate 21,937, forward strand.
AATTAATGTTTGGGTCGTTGACCCGTTAGTCACTTAAATCGTCTGGTCAGACTGTCAATGTAATTAATCTCTCTTTATAACTGGAAGTAACACATACTCTCGCTTTACTGGATTAAAAAATACAAACATTGTTATAAGTTTGTACTCCCTCCATCCCTAATATATAGGCGGAGAAGACAAAATCTCTTAGATTAAGAAATTTTATAGTTTTTATAAATTTATATGTTTTTTCCTGTTTTTACCCTTTGTCTTATTATCAATACAATTTCCCACACAACATAAATAGGGTCATATATGTCAAAAAACACCTTGAAATTAGAACTCCATCTATTTAGTGGGACTAAGAAAATCAAATATTCCGCCTATATAATAGGGACGGAGGGAGTATATCATAACATGGACCTCGACAAAGACAAATTAAACCGTTAAAAGGAGCCAACAAAACAAGTACCCCAAAACGGAACCGGAAAATGAATCTTATGGGTGTTGTTGACTGATCACGATTCTCATGATCATGGTATTCAAAATAGTGAAGTTGTCCATTCTTAACAGGAAACTTAATGTGAATGTGGTATCTTTTTGAATCATTACAAAAAGTTCGGGTAGATAATGGTGGGTAATCTTATTTTCTGCTAGATATAGCAACAAGGTCTTTGGTTTAGAGGTGGAAGGAAATTAATTGCAGAAACATGGATCTCGCGAGTCATTATGCATCAGCCTTAAGCATCATAACTATTGTCAGTGTCAGCAAGAGTTAAGAGCAGAAAGTGTAAAATTGGAATAAAACCATTAGAAATATGATAAAGTAGCATTCAATTATGGTTGAAATGCTTACAAAAATGGAAGATACAGTATTTAATTTTTGATTTTTATTTGATTCATCGTATACGACCCTTATGGTTTTGTACTTTTATGGATTCTTAGTTGTCCAAAATTATTTTGGACGTTTCAAGATTAAATCTGGTGCGTATGCATATGTTATATGCCAGAGCCACCACCTCTTCATAATATTCAATTTCCTCAACAATATTCAATTTCCTCTTCAACAATATTCAATTTCCTCTTCATAATTTGTCTTCACCATAATTAGTTTCATCTAATTTCTTAATCAAGATTTACTGTCCTTGATTCCTGGTGCTATTTGAGTCTCGAGCATGTTAGAGTCTACCACAATGTTGTCTTTGGTTAGATGACGACTTAAAGTTGTTCCACTAAATAGATTCAAAAGAGAAGGTTGAGATTATTGTTGGTGAATTTTGCTGCACAAATCTAGTGCTTAAATTGCTCATATTCATACTCATGACTCAATTCTTGCTTCAAGACTGTCCTCACTTGCGTGGTGTTGAAAATCTTGCGTTGTTTTCAATGGTGGAGCTGAGAGTGCAGAGTGGTATTTGGACTTGGTTTGCTACTGATATAGAGGTTGAGTTCTATTGTTGAGTCTTCATTCAATTGTGAATGTAGCCTGTGATCCTTTATCTTTACTTTCTTGTTTGCAATTTTGAATTACTAAATAATACACCTCCAGCTGAGATCCTGCTGTGACTATATCATTAGAATAAGTGGAAGATTGAATAAGTAACTCCTAGTTCCTTTTGTTGGAAGGATGTCTTGGGTTTTGCAGCTGTGGCGTTCTATAGTGGTGCTGGTTTGTGCCAAAATGTTATACTTCAGGTTGCTCAGAGCCATCTTAAGTATCGCCTAGTGCTACTACTACTGATTTGTCTTGATTATTGAGTTTGGATATCAATTGAACCCAAGAGTCCGGTCCTTACTTGATGTGTGAATGGCAACCGCACCTAAGAGTGTGGTACTTATTCTTTGCTCAACTACTACTCCGATTGCAACAACCATCGCTTCAATTGTCAATGATGTTTCTATCATACTTTCTCGGCTACTTCACACCCGCATGAACTGTTTCATATCCTACACTTACTACTTTTTCAAGTTACCACTCTCGGCTATATTAGTACTACTAGTCAGGTTGTATTTGCATGCTTTATGTCTCCTCTATAGTTTGCATTTTTTTGGGTCTTGTTTTTATGTTGTATCTTTGCTTTGGTCTTTGCCGAGTTGTGTTTCTTCTTCGCGTCATTTGGTATTGTTAACTCGCAGCTCCTACTTCTTGCTCTGCGCCTATTCCATTACCTACACCAATCGGCCGCCAACATCTATTTCAAATTGTAATAGTGCATTTCTCTTGTACCTCTATATCTACTTCAGCTGCTATGGTGTTACTGTTCAAAATGTTCCACCTCTGCGACAAGGATTCAAAGAACTATAACATCTCCCATTCTGACCTTGGTTTCACTACTACACCAACTATGTTTTCGCTTTCTCAATCTCGCCCTCCGCCATTTGTTCATTTTGTCTACTGGCTGCCACAACTTTGCAGGCATGTATTCTTTCCTAGCATGTGTGTGAGTGAATGTGTGTGCAAGCTCAAGTGGCCTCTTCAATCCCCCTTGATCTTGAGGGAGGGTAATGGCATGTAATGTACGAGTGTGAGTGAATGTGTGTGGTGTATGTTGTGAGTGTGTGTAACACACGTGAGACTAAGCGGTTGATTACAAGAGTCGAGTATATCAACTCGATGCATCTGTATTCAAAACAATCTTTTCTAATCAAATTCATTTTGAATCTAAAATCGTAAGCAATGTAGAAACCAGGTTCTCCTGTGTTACTATACCTACCACGGCATTTACCACCACCATTGTCATCATTAATTATGCACCACCGCTGCTTTATATATTACTTGATATTGCATATATTATACCATCACGTCAGCTCCACCACACAACTTTTCAAACCCTAACAACTGTTGTTTCCCTCAATAAACATTATTTCATGGCGTTTTGCAAGATTCTTCCCGAGGAAATCGCATTATATATTTTCAGTCGAGTACCAAGTGAATCAGCTCTTGATTGCAAGTTAGTATGCACCAGTTGGAATAATCTTCTTCGTCATCCATCATTTTCTCGGATGCACCTAAAACATCTTATTCATCCTTCTAATTCTTCTTCTCATTTTGGTAAGTTGGGTTTCCTTGCTTTGACGTTTTGGAGTAATATCTTTTTATATATTGAATACAAGGAGAATCATGATCATTCAACACCCATTGAGAGAATTACACAGATTCATTTCACCCCTCCATTTACGAGTGCTGAGTTTCTTGGATCGTGTAATGGATTGATCCTTCTTTCTAGATACTCATATAAAGAACCGGCACCTCTTTGTATTTGTAACCCATTCACTAAACAACATGTTTTGCTAACTGAAATTAAGAGAGATAGGGATGCGAGGATGATGGAATAACCATTAGACAAGCGGATTTGGTTACGTTACTTCTACCGATGAATACAAAGTTGTAAGAATAATGTTGAAGACCGAATTTTATAGTGTCTACATATACACTGTGAGGCAACGGATGGATGGAGAAACCTTGGAAGGTTTAATCTGGGATGCAGCATATATTTGTATGAACAAGCGGGTATCTTTTCCGATGGAGCTCTTCATTGGCTGGACATCGAATCGCAAATGATTGTTACCTTCAGTTTGGGGGAAGAAAAGTTTTTTGAACTTCTGCCACCACCTCCTTTGCCACCCAACATTAATTCGCATTGTAACAGAATTGGGGTTGTGGATGGGTTTCTGTATTTTGCTATGTATCTAATTGTCGAAGAATCCGAATATTATGACATATGGCTATTACATAAGAAGAATGGTAATTCTGATATGAAAGAGCGAGAGGAACCACAGTCATTGGTTTGGCGTAAAGAGTTTAGGGTTGAGGAAAACGAAGTATTGGCTGTTACGAAGAGTAAAGGCGTTATAACTTCCCATTATAATTATCTCCATTTTTATGATACAAAAGCTTCGATCTCGAAAAGACTTATCGACTATAAAGAAAATTTTAGTAGAGTGTTTCCTCACAAAAACACATTTGTTTCCCTGAAAGAATTAGGAGAAGAAGATACAAAGATAATGGAGTTAGTTGAAGTTAAGGAGACAGGAAGCCATGATCCGACTTTCAACCAGCTGCAGAAGGATTAGATGTTGGATACCTACTTTAAATTGTCTTAGTGAGTGATTTGTGTTGTTAAGGAGTCTTTTTTTGTGTTATTTTTAGCTTTATTGCTTTGTTCACTTTGTTAGTTTCAATAAAAAAATAAAATAATAATAATTACGGAAAATGGGTCATTTGTCCAAAAGAATTTAAAACACGGTTCAAATGGACGAGTAAAAAATTTTATGGGTGAAATGGACACAAAAAAATAGCAAGGATGAAACTGGATTCATCCACACTTAAACTTAAAAAATAGCAAGGATGAAACTGGATGCATCCTGTGTAAAATAAAAATAAGAAAAAATATTTGAAAATGGACGGATGAAACCGTTACATCCTCATTTATTTTTAAATTTTTGTCCATTTAAATAGTATCTAAATCTGACTGTCCTTTTCACCCAGGAAATTTTGATTTTGGTCTTTTTAACCAATTTTGTGTAATAATTAAGTGCATTGACCTTATCTGAATGGCAGAAATACTTTGGTGACATAATTTATGTATCCGCATGGAGTCGAATCCTAAATGTAGGCACCATTGTGGAATGAGAGAGCTTTCAGTAGTGCAGTGGAAATATTTATGTGAGTATATTATATCTCTTTTGGATAACTTTGATTTTGTTAGATCTCGAGTTGCAACATTAGCCACCACACGTTCAGTTGCGCAGCTAACACTAGATTAGAATACATGATCTATATAAATTCCTCTATCACTTCACTGAGTCATGTAATGTCAAACATGACTCACTTGGATGACATATATATCATATCATGTTCTCAATCTGATCCCGAATTCTTCCTATACTACCCTCTCTCTTTCTATTGTTGTGGAAGCGTATGGTAATTTGGTATCCAACCGATGAAGAAAAAAAAAGTTCTTCTCCTTCGATCCTGATCAGTTTTCATTCGCCAAGTAATCACCCTTGCCGAATTTATTTCTTCAGTACGAGTTATGGTTCCATGTAAAGTCTGCATTTGTATCTAAAAGGAACTAGTGTCTTTCCCGTGCGTTGCACGGGGTTAAGTAAATTGAATTACTATTTGTGCTGAAAATGTAGACACGGGTCACTTCTATTGTTCCAAGTTTCAAAATATATGTAGAGATCGCAGAGTATTAGCAGCTCAGATATTTGTAGCCGTGACTGAAGCAAATGGGGCGCCTCTCTGCGGTGCTTAATTATATAATTTGAGCTGAAAATGTAGAGAATGGCAGAGAATATGGAAAAATTGGCACTGGTACTGTTTGATTTGATGTCTTCTTGAAGGAGGTTATCAGATATAAATACCGTTCAATCATGTATTGTTCTGAACCTTTATACTGGTACTGTTTGATTTGATTAATCTTTTTACTAATCCAGATACCCCCGTCCATAAACATCAAACCCACATACCGGTCCTGATTAGGTGACATCAAAATATTCCAACGGCCATTTTGGATGTCTACCCAGTCGTCTTTCCTGCACTGACGCAACCCAAGGGAAGCATTCCTGAAAATGCAACCACATTGTGACATACATTTACAGCTCTTCTCAACGAAGAAAATAACACAAAGAATAGTACATAAATTGTACTACTTACGGATGGAAACATGCTGGAACTTTGTTGTGAAGTATTTCAGTTATGATAAATGATGGTGTAGGAGACTCACACTGAGATCTTACGCTTTGATCAACTCATGGAAGCATCAAAATAAGGACATTGAATCAATTACCTCGGTTCTTTTATAATCACCACTGCAAAAAATTAAATATAAATTTGTTTAATCAAAAACAAAGAAATACCACAGAAAATAAATGAAAAAAAAAAGTGATATGAAGAGAAAATCGTGAGTAGAAATGTATCCGCAGGACTAAGGCGTTTTTGAGCCACGACACACCACAAATTTGAACACGACCAAGGATTTACAGATAACAAAAGAGTGTCTAATAAGTCATTCAAAAATAGCTTTGCATTCAGGGGATACTAATATCTACATGGAAGAAAAAACATGCAACCACTTGTTATTCTCGTCTTAGGTATTCCACCACAAATCTTTACAAACACAGTAGACTGCAGATCCCACTATCATTAACCTACATGGATGCAAAATTCAATAAATCCAAAAAGAAATACAAAGTTGGAGGTACACCATCATTTCCAATAGCAATGGCTGTTTAAATCTTCAAAATTTCTCCCAATCTTAAAGAACTACCATTCTTTTCTCGACGAAGATAAGAGGAACCATCCTTGAATATGCCAAGATTGGAATATGCTTTGTTAACCACATGGATTACAATTAGCAGGTAGCATTACAACCTACATAGTAACGTATTTTCTTGCTCAAAGTATTCATGCGACTAAATCTTGAGAACATTTTAAGAATGCAACTCGAGGTAAGTAATGCATTTGTTACCTGAAGCCAAACCGGGATCCTTTTTTTCTTTTAACAACCGTCCCGAGTAGGCTATGGAAAAATACTTTCGGATAGAACCACCAAGAAAGAAAAACAAAGAAGACATAAGAGATTCAAAAATCATGGAATCACCAAAATTGTAAAAAAAAAAACTAATAAAAGATAATCACGTTGCGGTCTAATTGAAGAGAATCGAAAACTCATGGAAGCATCAAAATTAAGGACATCGAATTATTACCTCGGTTCTTTTATGATCACCACTGCAAAAACTAAATATAAAAATATCAATCATATATGTTCAATCAAAAAATCACATGCCACAGAAAATAGAAAAAAAAATGATAGGAAGAGACAATCGTGAGTAGAAAAATCGAGTAACCGTAACAGAACCCGAATGATGTTTTCGTCTCTTGTTAGTGATGGTGTGTAGCAACAGGCTCTATATTTCGACGATTTTTTCACCATTTCCCCCTAGAGATTTAGGGAAGAGACTTGGGGCTTCTAATGGAGATAACGGAAGAAGAGAAAAATTCAGATTTTGTTCGTAGGGTTTCTCAGAGATTTAGGTTATGTTCTGTACGTGTAGAGTGAGTAATCTTCACCACTGGTGTTTGGTGTGCACGTAGAATATGCAAATAGTTTGAAAACCCTCGATTTCTATTGGTTGGGGCTAGAAGCTTTAGAATTCAAGCTTTTAGCCTAACTTTCAATGTGAGGCCAGCAATTTGTACTCAAATTATATATACAACTAGCTAGATAGTGAATGCCCATTTTGGCATATGCTTGCCTACCAATGTTGCAACTGGTACACCTCTTTCTTTGGAGATTTAAAGCAACCAATATTTAACCAATAGTAATGCGAGAAAACCATTTGGCAACATAATTTTCAAAGGCGAAGAATGCAAGTGCTCTACGCCACGGACGACGCATGCGATGACGTCACAAGAATCACGCAAAACATGTGAGGAAAAACTATTCTGGAGTATTCAGTATTAGAAATAACCCGTGTCGTAACGGCATGCATGATAAAATATAATTTTTGGTCATAACGATTTAAATAAATACTAATCCCTCCGTTCCAATTTACTTGTTGTTTTAGGGTTTCTTTTGTGTTCCAAATTAGATGATAGTTTTAGTATTTTTGCCCAATTCTTACTAATATACCCCTGCTTTGAAATCACACCAGAGAAATTAATACTCATCGTAATCAACACGAAAAATTACTCTAATTTTTAGATATACCCCATAGAGGATATATAATCAATCTTGGAATATTTTGTAGTACATCCCAAGTAAATTGTTTGGGGATTGATAACTTTCCTAGAATCTAGAAACATAAAACTAAGCCATCCCAAGTAAAGATTTTACTCTCTCTGATATTTCTTAATCTCCGTGAAAAACTCTACAACGTCAAGTAAATCGGAACGGAGGGAGTATAAACTATGATAAGATTTATTTTGACCCATGAGAACTTCTAGTTATGAAAATATTAGATATTTGTCATCAGAATAATTATAAATTCGGTATTTCCTTGATCTGAGATGTGATAAATGTATCAGTATTTGTTACATTACCCGAGTCATCTAAATTATCGGTGGTGCACTTTCTGGAAGAAAACTACCATATCTTTCAAGCTTTGATAAGGACATAATTTGTGGTTTTATTTACTACATAGCAATTTAAATAAATTTTTACTCTAATCAATTGTGATTTTATAAAACAGGTAAAACTCTAGAATTTCTCAAGGTTTAAAATTTTAGTACTAACAAAACCCTTTGAGTTTAATAAGAACTCATCTATAGGATGCGTGCATGGTAATTATGACACCCAAAAGTTCCTCAAAAGTTTCCACTAAACATTGAATACATGAGTTTGTCAAATAAAAATCGACACTGAAACAGAAAAAGGTACCCATTTGTAATCGTCGCGCAACTTTAATTCAGAAGTACGGTTAGTTTACATCCTTCCTCAACATAACACTCTAAGAAAATTAACATGCATACATATTATTGTTCAAATTTTCTCTTGACGGTATCTTATCATATTTAATTGGTTCCCAAATGAATTTTTTTTCTTTCTTATGTTGATAAAGATTCTAATTTTGTTCTTTCTTTCTAGTTTGATGAAGGATGGCTAATTTATTACTGACCATAACATTAACTATACATGTTTTTAACTCCTAGATATATAAATGATGGTCTTTATTTATTTTTTTTGTCACATTTAATGTTTTTTTATGATCATAATGATGAGAAAATCTGATCAATGTGCATTTATAATTGAAGGGGGTTACAAATCTTACATCCGCCGGATGTCTTTGGCTGGGATGAGACTGGGATGGTCGGATGCAACATTTGTCTCTCAAAATGTTATCTGACCGTCCAATGCCCCAGGTATTAGCTCCATTTATTATGCATGTGATAAGAGCAAGACTTATGTGCTCACGTGCAATGTGAGGCTTTAGGTGCTTGCGAAGTGATGCAAGGATAAACATTGAAGGGTCTAAGCAATCCTCATCTCGTACACTCGATTATGTCGCTATACACGTTTTTATGGGTAAAAATCGTTTCCGCCGATTTCGGTAAATTTGGCGGGTGAGTGAGAAACTGGTTTAAACCCTAAACAAATGTGCTGAACGTGAGCACTTTCTAGATTCGAGAGATCAATCTGTACAAGTTCGGCCTAAACCAAGAAATGGCCGTTCAGGACTTGCTTCGGTCACAAAGTGGAGGAGAAGGGTTGATTTGGGGAGGAAGCAAAGAAAGGTGTTGAGACTCGAATAACTGGGAGAGTAGTGTCTCGACTTGTATGTCCCGAAAGTTAAAGCTTCGGAAGCTTGCAAGAGATTAAAGCTTTTGGAATGACTTGCAAAGTTGCCTTTTCGAGAGTGTTGTATTTTCTCCGACCAGAGACTTGTTGTCCGGTGGAAATAGGTAAGACCTATTTATACAAGTCGAGATTGAAACGTACTCGGCCTCATGAAGGAAGAGAGTAAAGGGTGAAATAATGGGAGGAGGTGGTAACCGCAAGGTGTTTATGGGTGAAAACGTTTTCACCATTATTTCCTCATTTATTTGACCGCTTTATTCCTTTTCACGCTTTCTTAATGTGAGCGTAGCGTCTGCCGCAAGTCAGACCGCCAAACCAAAACCCTGGAAAGCATCCCCCAGTTTGTGTTGATGTCTCGAGTGTTGGTTGCATCTTGAGTGCAAGTGGTGCTGCTAGGGGCGCATGTGGCATGTGCCAATGGCGTGTGTGGAATGCCTTGGTGGTAAGTTGCACCGGTTTGCAAGTTAGGCTACCAGCGGGTGTGTTTGGCATGTGCCAATGGCATGTGCGGAATGCCTTGGTGGTAGGTTGCACGGTTTGCAAGTTAGGCTACCAGCGTGTGTGTTTGGCATGTGCCAATGGCATGTGCGGAATGCCTTGGTGGTAGGTTGCACGGTTTACAAGTTAGGCTACCGGCGTGCATGTTGGCATGTGCCAATGGCATGCGTGGCCGTTAGGTCCGTGGCCTTGGTAAGAAAAGCTACGGCCGAGCATGTTGGCATGTGCCAATGGCATGCGTGGCCGTTAGGGCAATGGCCTTGGTAAGAAAAGCTACCAAATGAGCATGTTGGCATGTGCCAATGGCATGCGTGGTCCGTTAGGTCCATGGCCTTGGTAAGAAAAGCTACCAATGAGCATGTTCGCATGTGCCAATGGCATGCGTGGTCGTTAGGCCGTGGCCTTGGTAGGAAAAGCTACCAGCGAGCATGTTGGCATGTGCCAATGGCATTCGTGGTCGTTAGGGCCGTGGCCTTGGTAGGAAAAAGCTACCGAGCATGTTGGCATGTGCCAATGGCATGCGTGGCCGTTAGGGTCGTTGCTTTGGTAGGAAAAGCTACCAGCGAGCATGTTGGCATGTGCCAATGTCATGCGTAGCCATTAGGGCCGTGGCCTTGGTAGGAAAAGCTACCAGCGAACATGTTGGCATGTGCCAATGGCATGCGTGGCCGTTAGGGCCGTGGACTTGGTAGGAAAAGCTACCAGCGAGCATGTTGGCATGTGCCAATGGCATGCGTGGCCGACTTGACCTAGTTGCACGTTTTGCAAACCTAGGGCGCTATATTTGGCGTGTGCCAATGGCATAGCGGCTTGGAAATATGGCTTGTGGTACGTGTTGGCATGTGCCAAAGGCACGTACGGCTATGTTGACCTAGTTGCACGTTTTGCAAGTCTAGGGCGCTATATTTGGCATGTGCCAATGGCATAGTGGCTTGGAAATATGGCTTGTGGTACGTGTTGGCATGTGCCAAAGGCACGTACGGCCATGTTGACCTAGTTGCACGGTTTGCAAGTCTAGGGCGCTATATTTGGCATGTGCCAATGGCATAGCGGCTTGGAAATATGGTTTGTGGTACGTGTTGGCATGTGCCAAAGGCACGTACGGCCATGTTGACCTAGTTGCACGTTTTGCAAGTCTAGGGCGCTATATTTGGCATGTGCCAATGGCATAACGGCTTAGTTTGGCATGGTTGCTAATGAGTGCGATATGTAGTTTGGTTTTGGCGTTGTTGCCATGGTGCGTGGTGTGCGGCTTTGTTTGGCATCGTTGCCATGGTGCGCAGTGTGCGGCTTGGTTTGGCATTGTTTCCATGGTGCGCGATTAATGCGGCTTGGTTTGGCATTGTTGCCATGGTGCGCAGTGTGCGGCTTGGTTTGGCATTGTTGCCATTGTGCGCAGTGTGCGGCTTGGTTTGGCATTGTTGCCATGGTGCGCGAGTGTGCGGCTTGGTTTGGCGTTGTTGCCATGGTGCGCAAAGTGTGCGGCTTGGTTTTGGAATTAGGGTTACGTGTCGAAAACCTAACTGCATTTTGAAAAAATACCCTATTAATTATTTACACTGAGTTAAATGCTCTTAGTTAATGTGTTGCGGGTAACACTAGGTCATGGGGTTTACGATTTTACCCCTTGTTTAAAAACCACCATCAACATTAAGTCCCCGCCGCTCGGAGCAGGGCTTTTTGTCATGGGTAAGCATAAGATGGTGACAAACTATCAACAAGAAACCGTAAAGAGAATTGAGGAGGCTTGTCTCGACCTTTTATAAATAGGATTTGGAATCCTTGCCTCTCGGTAGTTTTGCACAAATCGGGAGGTCGGCACAATTGGTGGGTAGGTGCAGCTTGGGCTACGTTGGGAAGTTGGCGTGAGTTGGGAAGCCGAGAGTGTGCTAGGCTGGTGGGACCGGCGCAAGGTGTGGAAGCTGTGCGTGCTTGCGAGGCGGGACTTGGGCGGCCATTGGGAAGTCGGTGCAATTGGTGGGGCCGGTGCAACTTGGGCGACGTTGGGAAGTTGGCGCCCTTGTGGGCCCGTTTTTTTCACACGCACGATTTTTGGCAAAGGGGAATCCTTCCCTATTTCAGAATCTTCATGCCTATATATATAAAGTCCCTTTCTCTCCTCTTGCACATTCATCTTTTCATTCTTTCCTACTAGCGGCAGAGTCACAAAGAAAAACCAGCTTCCAGGTATGCCTTCCCGTACTTCTCTTGTTTCCCTTTTTATGTAGGTGTAAATCCTAAGAGTAGGCGTTTCTCTTTATATATTACGCATATAATTTCTTGGCGTGTCTCTTGTATGTATGCAACCAAGGGAAATACTGCATATGTTATTCGAACCCGTAGGAAAGTGCTCTATATATTATTTTGAACCCGAAGAAGGTTACTGCAGACGCACTTGAGCCCGTATAAAATACCGCGTATATAATTTTGAACCCGAAGAAAATACTGCGTATATAGTTTTGAACCCGAAGAAAATACTGTACATGAATCCCGAAGAAGAATACTGTATATATGCTCCATATGACTTCGAACCCGCAGGAAATATTGTATATATGATTTTTCGGTTCCTGAAAGAAATATCACAGTGTGCGAGTTTTGAACCGATAAAAATGCTCCATATATAATTTTGAACCCGAAGAAGGATACTGTAGACATACTTGAACCCGTATAAAATACCGCGTATATAGTCTTGAACCCGAAGAAAATACTGCGTATATAGTCTTGAACCCGAAGAAAATACTGCGTATATAGTTTTGAACCCAAAGAAAATACTGTATATGAATCCCGAAGAAGAATACTGTATATATGCTCCATATGACTTCGAACCCGCGGGAAATATTGTATATATGATTTTTTTGTTCTGAAAAGAAATATCGTGTGCGATTTTGAACCTGATAGAAAAATGCTCCATATATAATTTTGAACCCGAAGAAGGATACTGTAGACATACTTGAACCCGTATAAAATACCGCGTATATAGTCTTGAACCCGAAGAAAATACTGCGTATATAGTTTTGAACCCGTATAGAATACCGCGTATATAGTCTTGAACCCGAAGAAAATACTGCGTATATAGTTTTGAACCCGTATAGAATACGCCCTCCTTTTTTTTTTTTTTTCGGGTTTTCCTTTTGTTGGGCGCGGTTATGTGTGAGGGAGATAATTTTTTTTTTTTTTTTGTATGCAGGTATCTTGTTACTAAGTTGTTATTAAGAGATCCGACAAGATGTTACCTGAACAAAATTTCGCTTCATCAAAGGATGTCCATAATTCCAAACCAAACACGGATGATGAGTTCTTCGCCAAAAAACTTGTCTCTGCTCGGAAAAATCACCCAGGTTTCGTGCCAATTTTGTTAACCGGTGGTGAAGATGAAAGGAAGACACGTTCGGTTCTCCCAGAGAACACCATACGGTTCTGTATTCAAAAAGGGGTATACTCCTCTTCCAACATTGACTTCAGGATGTGTCAAAGCCTATTGCGTTCTTTTGATAGATGGGTTGAGTTCATGGTGAGTAAGGAGCACATAAACACCAACCTGACTCGAGCGCAGATTATTGATCTTTGTCGAGCTTCGGTAAACCTCCGAGATTAGGAAGGATATCCCGGGCTTGGTTGCTTTCATCTCCGAGATGGTGTTCGGACACCCATACAATCATATGTAGATGGGGTGAGATAACTTTCTCCTTGGAGAGTGTGGCTCTCTTGATGAATCTTCCGGAATCGGGAATCTTAAAATCCAATTATCTCGAAAGTGAGGTGAAGATGCGGGATGACCTTGCCGCTAAGTTGGGAGATTACGCTCGAAAATATTTCATGCGCAAGTCGAAGGATTCATAGGAAAGAGGATGAAAGGTGCTTTTATAGGCGGTGGATGTCTCAAATGGTTTCTGGATTGAGCCGGAATCTGAACAAAAGAGTGATCTTCATGTTGCAAAAGCATTTTGGCTCTATGGTTGTCTCAGAGACATTTTTGATGATGGTTCCGGCAAGAAGGAAATAAGACCAGAGTTGCTAGCGGTTGGGTGTGAAGTTAGCAAAAGGTGAAGTTCTTCCCATTGGCAAGCTATTCCTTGGTTCCCAGATGTGCATCCGGATCACCTAGTTGCGAACATGCGAGTTTCGAATGGTTTCATGAAAGTGAATTCATATGTGCACGTTGCTTTTCGCAAGTCCGCTATGGGAGCACTTTGTGAAATATGCTCAAACCGATGCCTTCGATTCCCGCGAGTTGGGGGTTCCCGAATTCTTCGATGGGTGAACAGCGTCCAAAGGTTGGCATGAGCTTGGTTAGTCTTCTTGACAAGTCGTATGAAATCGTTTCGCCCATGGGAGCCGGTCCATAGGTCGGTGACTCAAATTGACACCTTTGCTTCTCGCTCCGAACATGACTTTGTCTTCGATGGCGATTTGAGCGTTGGTGAAAACTTGTTCATTCAAAGCCGCTTGCCCTAAGGTTATATGCCGTCATTTTTCATGGGGTCTTTCCGAGATAGCCGCTACATAATATTGACCGTCTTTGCTCGTCACATGGGTTTCGATCAAGGGGTACCTCTTGCTTACCGGTAGGTGATTCCTAAGGATTCATTGCGTGCCGCCCCTCAATGCCGGTGCCCTCAAGCGGGTATCCGCCTTCCCTTCTTTCAAATGGGAAGAGTAACTTCGACGACCTTTGGCTATAATGAGTTCTGGTGCGATGAGTTTATCATGATCCAAGATTTTGTAAGCACCGTGGTGGAGAATGTTCGTTGTAAACCTTCCCCAACAATTTTGAAGAAGTACCCAATGTTGAGAGACCTCAAGTGAAAGTTTCCTAGCAACTCGGAAAGTCCCCAGGCCAAGGAACGGAGAACGAAGAATCGTGCTGGCGGGTTCCGGACGGTTTCAAAAGATCCTCCCGCAGCTCTCGTGTCTTTCAGTTCTTCCAATAACCTGGTATGTGTCGCTTCTTCATTGGTTTGTCTCAAAAACACGTGAAATTCTGCTGAAAACATGTGTCTTGTTTCTTCCTGGGCTTCGGTAGTGTTAATGCTTTATTTGCCCTTGCACGTTGCCGGGAGACGGCAATTTCTTCAAAGAATTCAAAGAAGACTGAGCCTTCTCATAGCGGTGATGAGTCGAGAAAGAAGAAAGTTCGACAAGTGAGAGTGATTCCTCCGGCAAGACCGGGTTCTTTTTCGGGAAGTGGTTCGGTGAGTTCCGCGCTTCTTTTCTTTCTTCTTGATTTCTTCTTTTGAAAAATGTCCGACTCAAGTTCGCAGAGGAATCCGATTCGGAGGACGATTCTGGGGTAGAGCCATCGAAAACTTGCCTTTGGTGGCCACCACGGTGACTTGGAGATGGGAGTTAGCCAATTGCCGGAGACAGATGTGGCTCAAACGGTGGATGATTCTCGATGGTTGCTGCCGTAGGCATGGAAGAAGACCTCTGCGAGTCGTGAAGCCAGTGCGGCGCCATTTTGATCCGTACTTGGTTCCTTATCCAGTCATGTGTTGGTTGGCGGCTTCAGCGTGCTGACTAAGCATGAGGCGTTGTACACCGAGAACGGGAGAAGTACGGACATATGGCCACAACCAAGAAAGTCACTAGTCGATTATACTGGTTAAGCGTGTGGAAGAGGCTTTATCTTCCATCGAGGATATGCGTGAGGTGATTTGGTCACACCGTTTCGAAGACGTTATTGCCGACCGGGAGCACCATCGCGACGTGTGCGTAGAAAAGGAATTCAACACTTCGTGGTTTGTCGAAGGCCTTCTTTGAGATCCAAAAGTTCAAAGATGCAGAATCGAAAGCCTTTCCGCCGAGGAGATTGCACGACAGAGGTAGAACTCGAAAAGCTTTCCAAGATGTTGACTATGAAGAGAGCGGCTCTTGAAGATGCAAAGTTGACTTTCTCCAAGAAGAACATGCCTGTTGGATGATTTTCCTTGAATGTTTCTCTGTTAAACTTTCATTTAGGTTCTTTTTTTTTTTTTTGAAAGACATCTTGGATGTGGGTTCAAAGTTTGACTCAGTTTTGGTAGATAGTGGTAGCTTTTTAGGATATTGGATTATTTCGGATGAATGGTTTTGATAATATGACTACGATTATGTTTTGGGAAAGGAATATTGCTTTTATGAAAGTGTGTGCTAGCAATAGGCACAATACTCAGTAGTATAATGGTTTTACTAATACCCTAAAAACAGATCGTATATCTTGCGCAGTTTAAATTTACTCACTTGCAAACACGCCTCTATCCAAGTAAAAGGCGGCTTTGCTGGTAGCATCGCCGATTAGTCCCCAATTGTCGGTAGCGTCTTCAGCGAGTCCCCAGTTTTACGGGGTGTAGTTTTAACAACCGATAACCTAGGGTTGTCTGGCAGTTGAGTTTTGAGTCGCAAGTCCCCAATCGTCTTGACATCTGGGGTCAAGAACGAGATCGACAAAGTCGACATTGTAGCCGATAGATCAATCCTCCCATTTGTGGTCGCCAATTGGTTATGGGTAAAAATCATTTCCGCCGATTTCGGTAAATTAGGTGGGTGAGTGAGAAACTGGTTTATACCCTAAAAAAATATGCTGCACGTGAGCACTTTCTAGATTCGAGAGATCAATCTGTACAAGTCCGGCCTAAACCAAGAAATGGTCGTTCCAGACTTGCTTTGGTCACAAAGTGGAGGAGAAGGGTTGATTTGGGGAGGGAACCAAAGAAAGGTGTTGAGACCTGAATAATTCTGGGAGAGTAGTGTCTCAACTTGTATCAGAAAGTGAAAGCTTCGGAAGCTTGCAAGAGATTAAAGCTTTTGGACGACTTGCAAAGTTGCCTTTTCGAGAGTGTTGTATTTTCTCTGACCGAGACTTGTTGTCTGGTGGAAATAGGTAAGACCTATTTATACAAGTCGAGATTGAAACGTACCCTGGCCTCATGAAGGAAGAGTAAAGGGTGAAATAATGGGAGGAGGTGGTAACCGCAAGGTGTTTATGGGTGAAAACGTTTTCACCATTATTTCCTCATTTATTTGACCGCTTTATTCCTTTTCACGCTTTCTTAATGTGAGCGTAGTGTACGCCGTAAGTTTGTGACCGCCAAACCAAAACCCTGGAAAGCATCCCCCAGTTTGTGTTGATGTCTCGAGTGTTGGTTGCATCTTGAGTGCAAGTGGTGCTTCTAGGGGCGCATGTGGCATGTGCCAATGGCGTGTGTGGAATGCCTTGGTGGTAGGTTGCACGGTTTGCAAGTTAGGCTACCAGCGTGTGTGTTTGGCATGAGCCAATGGCATGTGCGGAATGCCTTGGTGGTAGGTTGCACGGTTTGCAAGTTAGGCTACCAGCGTGTGTGTTTGGCATGTGCCAATGGCATGTGCGGAATGTCTTGGTGGTAGGTCGAACGGTTTGCAAGTTAGGCTACCAGCGTGCATGTTGGCATGTGCCAATGGCATGCGTGGCCGTTAGGGCCGTGGCCTTGGTAAGAAAAGCTACCAGCGAGCATGTTGGCATGTGCCAATGGCATGCGTGGCCGTTAGGGCCGTGGCCTTGGTAAGAAAAGCTACCAGCGAGCATGTTGGCATGTGCCAATGGCATGCGTGGCCGTTAGGGCCGTGGCCTTGGTAAGAAAAGCTACCAGCGAGCATGTTAGCATGTGCCAATGGCATGTGTGGCCGTTAGGGCCGTGGCCTTGGTAGGAAAAGCTACCAGCAAGCATGTTGGCATGTGCCAATGGCATGCGTGGCCGTTAGGGACGTGGCCTTGGTAGGAAAAGCTACCAGCGAGAATGTTGGCATGTGCCAATGGCATGCGTGGTCGTTAGGGCCGTGGCGTTGGTAGGAAAAGCTACCCGAGCATGTTGGCATGTGCCAATGGCATGCGTGGCCGTTAGGGCCGTGGCCTTGGTAGGAAAAAGCTAGCAGCGAGCATGTTGGCATGTGCCAACGGCATGCGTGGCCGTTAGGGCCGTGGCCTTAGTAGGAAAAGCTACCAGCGAGCATGTTGGCATGTGCCAATGGCATGCGTGGCCGACTTGACCTAGTTGCACGTTTTGCAAACCTAGGGCGCTATATTTGGCGTGTGCAATGGCATAGCGGCTTGGAAATATGGCTTGTGGTAGTGTTGGCATGTGCCAAAGGCACGTACGGCCATGTTGACCTATTTTCACGTTTTGCAAGTCTAGGGCGCTATATTTGGCATGTGCCAATGGCATAGTGGCTTGGAAATATGGCTTGTGGTACGTGTTGGAATGTGCCAAAGGCACGTACGGCCATGTTGTCCTAGTTGAACGTTTTGCAAGTCTAGGGCGCTATATTTGGCATGTGCCAATGGCATAGCGGCTTAGTTTGGCATGGTTGCCAATGAGTGTGATATGTAGTTTGGTTTTGGCGTTGTTGCCATGGTGCGCGGTGTGCGGCTTTGTTTGGCATCGTTGCCATGGTGCGCAGTGTGCGGCTTGGTTTGGCATTGTTGCCATGGTGCGCAGTGTGCGGATTGGTTTGGCATTGTTTCCATGGTGCGTGATGTGGCGCTTGGTTTAGCATTGTTGCCATGGTGCGCAGTGTGCGGCTTGGTTTGGCATTGTTGCCATGGTGCGTGTAGCTTGGCTTGGTTTGGCATTGTTGCCATTGTGTGCGTGGCGGCTTGGTTTGGCATTGTTGCCATGGTGCTGGTGTGCGGCTTGGTTTGGCATTGTTGCCATGGTGCTAGCGGTGTGCGGCTTGGTTTTGGAATTAGGGTTCTGTGTCGAAATCCCTAATCTGGTATTTTTTCAAAATACCCCTATTAATTATTTACACCTGAGTTAAATGCTCTTAGTTAATGTGTTGCGGGTAACACTAGGTCATGGGGTTTTACGATTTTACCCCTTGTTTAAAAACCACCATCAACAACACGAACCTCGAACTCGATCAAGTTGCTACCCACGAACCTCGAACTCGATCATGTTGCTGCTCCAAGTGCACATCAAAGTTTCTCAAAAATAAGAATTTTTGCTTCCATGTTGAAGGGAATTTAAATACGATTCCAACGAGCGAAAAATCACTTAATTCGGACTTAAAACGAAGAAGATTTCAAGGAAACAACACTGAAGACCAAGCCCAAGCCCAAACAGTGGGGATGAAAAATCCGAAGTTGTATACAATTGGGGATGAATCATCCAAGCTAGTTCGGCTTGGCTCAAGGCTCGGCTTGGGTAGAAATATCCGCATATGTTTGGGGTTTGAGGTTTGGGGTGTAAACATCCGTCTGATAGTGCAGCTTGACTTGTCGGCTTGGCTTGGCAAGGCGGCTTGAACAACTTGGCTTTGAACAGCTTGGCATGAAAAGGAAGCTTGGCTCAAAGCGGCTCAGCTCGGGACGAATCAGCTCGAACAACTTGGCTCGATTTGGTGTGGCTAGGCTCGACTGGATCTGACGGACAAGATTTTTTGGATGAAGAACCGTTCATGAGCCGTGCATGAGGATGGATCAAACTATAAATTCGCTAACTGTTGCTGCAATCTTTACGCCACGCTTTCTTCAACTGTTTCGCAATAGTATCTTCATCTTCGTAACGGTTTCTTCAACCTTCGTAACGGTTTCTACAACTCTAACTTCTTTTTTGTTTTGCGGATTTTTTTTGGAATCCGGGAACGTTGTTTTCACGAATCCCCTTAGTCGGCGCCAATGTTTGTACCCAAAATTAATTCTAGGAACTAAACACAATGATTTGATGATGACGATATGAATTATGGTAGAAAACATACACAAAAAAAAGAGAAGAGACAGAGATTTAACGTGGTTCGGCAAGTGTTTCCTACATCCATAAATATGGAATACCTAAATTAACCATGGTTTCCTAGTTGGAGATGGTTTCCTAAACCAAGGAGGCTAATACTTGGGAACCAAGTTTGTGACTCCTATCTAAGGAGGTCTAGGCTAAGTGTTTTAGTCATGGAATCCTCAATGTAAATCTCCTAGAGATGTAAGGGATTCATCACACCTATTTGAGGTGGTTATGCGAGAGACCTAATGGTGGAAGGAGTACACCTTTATGGTGCTTATGGGTGTTTATGGGCAAAAATCGTTTCCGCCGATTTTGGTAAATTCGGTAGGTGAGTGAGAAACTGGTTTAAACCCTAAACAAATGTGCTGCACGTGAGCACTTTATAGATTCGAGAGATCAATCTGCACAAGTCCGGCTTAAAACCAAGAAATGGTCGTTCTGTGCTTGCTTGGTCACAAAGTGGAGGAGAAGGGTTGATTTGGGGAGGGAAGCAAAGAAAGGTGTTGACACTTAATAACTGGGGAGAGTAGTGTCTCGACTTGTATCGAAAAGTGAAAGCTTAGGAAGCTTGCAAGAGATGAAAGCTTTTGGAGAGCTTGCAAAGTTGCCTTTTATGAGAGTGTTGTATTTTTCTCCCGACCGAGACTTGTTGTCCGGTGGAAATAGGTAAGACCTATTTATACAAGTCGAGATTGAAACGTACCCTGGCCTCATGAAGGAAGAGAGTAAAGGGTGAAATAATGGGAGGAGGTGGTAATCGCATGGTGTTAATGGGTGAAAGCGTTTTCACCATTATTTCCTCATTTATTTGACCGCTTTATTCCTATTCACGCTTTCTTAATGTGAGAGTAGTGTACGCTGCAAGCTGTGACCGCCAAACCAAGACCCTGGAAAGCATCCCCCAGTTTGTGTTGATGTCTCGAGTGTTGGTTGCATCTTGAGTGCAAGTGGTGCTCCTAGGGGCGCATGTGGCATGTGCCAATGGCATGTGCGGAATGCCTTTGTTGCGAGTTACACCTCGAGCGCAAGTGGCAATGCCAGAGCTGCTAGTGGCGTGTTGGCATGTGCCAATGGCATGCGTGGCCAATTTGGGTCGCGCCCTGGTAGGAAAAGCTACCAGCGAGCATGTTGGCATGTGCCAATGACATGCGTGGCCAATTTGGGTCGCGCCTTGGTAGAAAAAGCTACCAGCGAGCGTGTTGGCATGTGCCAATGGCATGCGTGGCCAATTTTGGTTGCGCCCTGGTAGGAAAAGCTTCCAGCGAGCGTGTTGGCATGTGCCAATGGCATGCGTGGCCAATTTGGCCTAGGTTACATGATTTGCAAGCCTAGGCGTGGGCGACATTTTGGCATGGCATGGTTAGGGCCAAGGTAAGGGTGCTTGGCTTGGCGTGACGTGACTAGCGTAGCTAGGGCCAAGGCAGAGTGCATTTGGCATGGCGCGCTAGCTCGGGCTAAATGTGTCTGGCATCATTTTTCATTGTCACGGAGGTGTGGCTAGCATGGTTGGCATGCTTTGGCGTGTTTGGTGTGGCTGGCATGATTTGCCATTGGCACAGAGGTGCGGCTAGCTTGGGCTAGGTGTGGCTAGCATGATTTGCCATTGGCACGGAAGTGCGGCAAACATGGTTGGCATGCTTTGGCGCGTTTTGGTGTGGCTGGCATGATTTGCCATTGGCGCAGAGGTGTGGATAGGGCCAAGGTAAGTGTGTTTGGCTTGGCGTGGTGTGATTAGCGTAGCTAGGGCCAAGGCAAGAGTGCATTTGGCATGGAGCGGCTAGCAGAGGGCTAAATGTGTCTCGGCATGATTTGCCATTGGCACGGAGGTGCGGATAGCATGGTTGTCATGCTTTGGCGCGCGTTTGGTGGTCGGCATGATTTGCCATTGGCACGAGAGGTGCGGCTAGCTTGGGCTAGGTGTGGTGGCATGATTTGCCATTGGCACGGAGGGGAATTAGGGTTTTGTTCGTCAGTAACCCTAATTTGAAAAAATACCCCTATTAATTGTCGATTACATGCATTAAATGTCCTAATAAATGTGTCACTTGGTGACATTAGGTTATTTGGGGTTTTACGATTTTACCCTTTTTTAAAAAACCACCATCAATATTAAGTCCCCGCTTAGCTGGAACAGAGCTTTGTTGAGAGGTAAGCATAAGATGGTGACAAACTATCAACATCAAACTGTAAAGAAAATTGAGGAGGCTCATCTAACCTTTTTATAAATAGGATTTGGAATCCTTGCCTCTGGCAGTTTTGCGCAAATCGGGAGGCTTGCACAATTGGGAAGTTAGCGTCGTGAGAGACAGGAAGATGGGCGGCATTGAGAAGTTGTCGAGTTAGGAAACTGAGCGTGCTAGCTGGCGGGACCAGCGCAAAGTGGGAAGCTGATCGTGCTAGCTGGCGTGACCGGCGCAAGATGGGGAAGCTGAGCGTGCTAGCTGGCGTGACTTGGGCGGTTGTTGGGAAGTTTGGGGAGACTGGCGCGAGCTTGATGGGACCGGTGAAAACAAGGAGGGAGTAAGTGTTTCTACAGATAGAAAAGTTTCCTTATTTTGCCTTCCTTCACGCGCGGCTTCAATCAGGGCATCATCCATGCCAAAAAATCTGGAAGCGTTAAGTCCATCATTACTTCCTTTCCTTCTTTAAGGTTCTGTATTCATACCCAACGTAATTGCATCATCTCCCTCGTTTGAGAAAGGGTTCTTCTTGTTGAGTTTTCTCTTTGTCATGTCGCAAAGAGACGAATCATCTTCTAACCAGCCAGATTCTCCAGTGAAGGCGCGAGGTCCGACTCTTGCAGTACATCCCAACAAAGGTTATTCGGGTTAAGAAAATCATACTGGGTATGTTTTCTTTTTCTTGAGATGACGTATGCTTCACCGCTTGTTTGATGAATGGAAAATTTCCTCTCGTGTAGAGATATCCCGTTGGAGCATGCGTTACTGTTATCGACGAGGATGACCTAGTCGTTACCCTCCCTTCAATCTGCTGAAGACTTGGAGAACTCTGATTTAGGGCTCTCTTGTTGTGAATACCCCTATGCAGGATTGTTATTCAGGACTCGTATGAGGTGTCTCTCCTCCAATTATTGGAATGTAGGCGGTTTCCTGGTGCGGAAAGAATTCGTGATCCTTTATACGAGGATATGGAAGACATACAGCCATATCGCTACCAGGAGCGCAGTAAAGTGATGTTCGTCCACCTTGGTTTCCGTAGTGAACTGTCTTTTTCCAATGATTGCTGAGATGGAGAATATGTCCATCCGTGCTGCTGCAGAGTTAGCCATTCAAAGGTGGGAGAACATGGTGTCCACCCGTGAATCCTTGGAGTTTAATATCACTGGTTTGCGGCATCGTCTCAATATTGTGAAAGTCGATGAGTGGTATTCTTGCCGGTGTGATTCCGCCACGAATCCATGCTAGAAGAGGAGAAATCTTTGGCCTGGGAGTCTCGTGAGAATTGAAGATTTAACTCGAGACTTGAAGAGTAGGAATTTTTGATGTAGCATGTTGCAGGAAAGTGATTAGGCGTAGTATGCCTTAAGCCACTTTCCGTTGATGACTGTCTCTAGCTTTCTCCATCTTCTTTGATAATCTTGTAGTAACCACTATCATACGCTTTAGTGATTATGTACGGCCGTTCCCATTTGGGAGAAAACTTCGGTGCCGATGCATCTTGCTGGATGTGTTTGGTGGTTTTTAGCACCAGATACCCTTCCTTAAAAACCCTGGATTTTACATGGCTGTTGTACGCCCTGGAAATCCTGTTTCCGTATGCTTGTGCATGTTCCTCCGCCCGGGATCTTCTGGAGTAATCAAGATTGGTCTTCCATCTCCGGACAATAGTATCCAAGTCGTTGTAAACGACGATAGAGGGTTAAAACTGATGTTATTCCACAGACTTCGGCATGGACATGTTCAAGTTGTTGTGAATGCTTGCATGGTCGAAAACTTCTGGCGCCACGGGATGAAATAATAAGGAGACGTTCCATTGCCGATGCGATGCTATCAAGTCTTCCAGGACTTTGTTCCAAGTTAATCCTTCAAACCATCTGCTGAATCTTGGACTATCTTACGACATGGGATGCGGTGAGAAGTCCCCAGTCATACTTCGGTTTTATATGATGGCATGGATGAATACGTGAATGTAACCTTCTGGTGTGCTTTTGGAGTTTTCGGTGCACATGTACGGCTTCATGTTGAGAAATTCCCGCGGCTCGTAAAACCTCGATAGTGATGATGTTGAAATCAGTAATAACCTGGTTGAGGGGAGTGAAAGCATCTCACACTAGTAGTCCCCATGCATAACCTACTTTCATTATATCGCCTTGAATCCCCCCCTCCACGGGATTTGATATAAGCCTATCGTACTCTTCTGGATGTGACACTAGGATGCTCAGAAATTACATGATGACATATTCTGGATAGTGCAGGCTCGGGATCCTCCGCGGCCTCGTAAAGTGTTGAAGGCGTCTTCTAGACAGAGAGGTGATGATGTTCTTGCGCTGCACCCTTGAAGAGTAGAGGACCTTGTTGTGGGTACGGATTTTTGGTGGACTGTTCTTCGGAGATTTGACAGTGAAGGGATCCCGTGTATATCTTTCGTTCTCAAGTATGGTTTACGTGTTTCCATCTTTGTAGTAATTTCTGCTGCGGTGAAGCTCTGGCTGGTATCAACGAATGAGGGGCAACAGTTCTTGGTAGGAGATGTACTCAGGAGAAACTACATTGTCGTGGTAACAAAGTAGGTTGGCTGATATTCTATGGGCTTCCGTGGACGTAAAAGGATTGGCTGGATGCGTAAGCGAGCAAACCATCCCATGATCACGAGTTTTGGCGGGATGGATTAAAAGGTGTCCATGACTACGAAGATTACTGGTTGTGACTATGTTCCTTGATATGGGGAGTGTGGCGGCACGACCCTTTGCAGAAGGAGTGGCATTGAAGCGAACGTTGAAGCGAAGCCGGGCTGGAGAACGTTGATGCGTAGCTACTCGGAGAGAACGTTGATGCGAGCTACTCCACGGAGAGAACGTTGAAACGACATCTTGCAACTCTCGAGCCTTGACGGCTACCATTTTGAAGTCGGAGGTCCGCGTCACGTTCAGTAAAACTCGACATCCCTCAAGAGAATAGAGGTTAGGAGTCCTCGTTACATCCGTCGATCGTGCTTTCTAGGAGAGGTTGGGGTTTGGGAACGACTTCCCGGGCCGGGAAACGCCCGTTTCCGATGCGGTGCGGTTGAGGGGTGCAAATATGTCTTGACACTATGCCTTGGAGAAATATAAAATCTCACATAACTGTTTCATCATAGACTGTACAACTTTGTGGGCGAAGTTCTCATTATGCGGGTCCCGACAGAAGAAGGGTCTCCGTGAACTCAGGAGAGTTGTTGATTTCCCTTGTTTTTTTTGTTGGAGAAGTCTTTCCTGATCTTCACGTGTGAAGAAATTGGATTGCTTATCCCCTTCTACTGGGCGTTCAAGAGCAACGCGAGCCTCTTCATCTATAAACGCGCGTCCCAATAAGTATCTTTTGTCTTTTCATCGAATCAACAGTCTAAAAGGAGGTCGGCTTCTTCCGGATCTTCCAAAGATCTTGCCCACGATGGTGGAGTAGCGTCTCTCGGGGTGACGGTTGGAGCTTCTATGCTTGAAGAACCGTTGGGGTGGCGGAAGTGGCCTGTTCCGGTGATCGTAAGTGTATCGTGCAGAGATGACATAGTTTTGATCACGAAGTGCCGGAGCCATGGCGCCTGCTTTCAAGGGCGAGGATGGTCTTGGAAGGGCGCAAGATGTTAGCGCTGGAAGGATGCAAACTGTTAGCACAAAGTGTGGTACTGCGGATGGCATGCGCGTGTGGCATGTGTACCTGGCATGTGCGTCTGGTAAGCGCGTCTGGCAAGCGCTTCTGGAAAACGCTTTTGGCATGCGCGTCTGGCAAGCGCATCAGGTAAGCGCATCTGGGAAATGCGTCTGGTAGGCGCTGGATCGTCTTGGAATGGGCGCTGACTTGGTGTGGACGCCGGTTAGGCATGGATCCGGCTTGGATTTCGGTATGGTGTGGACCATTGGCTAGGCAGTGGTGCTTTGGCTTGGCGTGGCTTGGACTTGTTCTGCGGGCCCAGTTGCCTCTTCCCATACGTAGCTCAAACAGAAATCCTTTCCTTATTCAAATTCAAAAGTGTTATGCTTATGAAATGGGTTGGCTCCTCTTTTACCTCGTATCTTTGTTATCACGTCATGGTGTTAGCGGTAGCCTTGTTAGTGATAAAGTGGGCAAGCATATTCCAGCCTATGTACTTCGGCGTTTCTCTTTCAATTTGTTTTATTGTTTTCTTGTCTTGGGTGTAAACCGTAGCCATAGGTATGCCTTCCATAAACTTGTGGAAATACTTCATCATAAATAATTCTTCAAATGTCACTGTAGTAATGTCTGCTAATAGTGACAGGTAATTATTATTGTGCAAATTAGGTATGTACGGGTAGGTGAATTTTTTTTTTTTTTTTTTGAAAGGCAAACAAAGCGCCTGGTTTATGGTTTTTGTCTTCCTGGATTTCTTGGGTTGATAGATAAATGTTACCTTGACAGTTCGGGTTATTCTTTTTGGAATGAATTGTTTAGGAGTTGATTGTTTTAGTTATGATTGAAAGTGACGCAAACATCCCAGGAAAACCATGGAACCGTGTGTTGGTAGATGATATGGGATGAAACATAACATGGCTATCAGTTTTATCAGAACTTGAAAAAGCAAACCACATATTTTTGTCTAAATAAGACTTACTCGGTTTCTGAGGTCTTCTGATGAGAATAAACTTTCCGGGTGCAAGACCAAGTTTTTTTTTTTTTGAGAAACATGGTCATGGGAAGTCCCCAGTCTTCTGAATTGTTGCTGAGTTGTCGGATTATAGTGCCGTTAATCCCTGGGCGGATCGTTTTGCTTCTAGCCTGTGAGAAGTCCCCAATCGCCCCTTGTCATGTCATGACTGATAATCGAGCCGTCGAGTAACTGAGTCGGAGTGGATTGCCTTCCTCTACCATCTTGACGTCTGGATCGAAGAATGAGATCGCTGGTTGAAAGTTGACATTGTAACCGAAAGATCGAACCTTCCGTTGTGGTCGCCAATTGTTTATGGGCAAAAATCGTTTCCGCCGATTTTGGTAAATTCGGTAATTGAGTGAGAAACTGGTTTAAACCCTAAACAAATGTGTTGCACGTGAGCACTTTATAGATTCGAGAGATCAATCTATACAAGTCCCGCCTAAACTAAGAAATGGCTGCCTGGGTGCTTCCTTGATCACAAAGTGGAGGAGAAGGGTTGATTTGGGGAGGGAAGCAAAGAATGGTGTTGATACGAGAATACTCGGGAGAGTAGTGTCTCGACTTGTATCGTAAAGTGAAAGCTTAGGAAGCTTGCAAGAGATGAAAGCTTTTGGAGAGCTTGCAAAGTTGCCTTTTCCGAGAGTGTTGTATTTTTCTCTCCCCGATGAGACTTGTTATCCGGTGGAAATAGGTAAGACCTATTTATACAAGTCGAGATTGAAACGTACCACGGCCTCATGAAGGAAGAGAGTAAAGGGTGAAATAATGGGAGGAGGTGGTAACCGCATGGTGTTAATGGGTGAAAATGTTTTCACCATTATTTCCTCATTTATTTGACCGCTTTATTCGTATTCACGCTTTCTTAATGTGAGCGTAGTGTATGTTGCTGTTTATGGGTAAAAATCGTTTCTGCCGATTTCGGTAAATTCGGTAGGTGAGTGAGAAACTGGTTCAAACCCTAAACAAATGTGCTGCACGTGAGCACTTTATAGATTCGAGAGATCAATCTGTACAAGTCCGTCCTAAACCAAGAAATGGTCGTTCCAGACTTGCTTCGGTCACAAAGTGGAGGAGAACGGTTGATTTGGGGAGGGAAGCAAAGAAAGGTGTTGAGGCCGAATAGTGCAGGAGAGTAGTATCTCGACTTGTATCGAGAAAGTGAAATCTTGGGAGCTTGCAAGAGGTGGAAGCTTTGGGAGAGCTTGCAAAGTTGCCTTTACGAGAGTGTAGTATTTTTCTCCTGACCGAGACTTGTTTTCTGGTGGAAATAGGTAAGACCTATTTATACAAGTCGAGATTTGAAACGTACCCTGACCTTATGAAGGAAGACAATAAGGGGTAAAATAATGGGAGGAGGTGGTAACCGTATGGTGTTAATGGGTGAAAACGTTTTCACCATTATTTCCTCTTTTATTTGACCGCTTTATTCCTTTTCACGCTTTCTTAATGTGAGCGTAGTGTACGTCGCATGCTTTGTGACCGCCAAACCAAAACCCTAGAAAGCATCCCCGGTTTGTGTTGATGTCTCGAGTGTTGGTAGCATCTTGCGTGCAAGTGGTGCTGCTAGGGACGCATGTGGCATGTGCCAATGGCATGTGCGGAATGCCTTCGTTGCGAGTTCCACCTCGAGCGTAAGTGGTAATGCCAGAGATGCTAGTGGCGTGTGTGGCATGTGCCAACGGGATGTGCGGAATGCCTTGGTGGTAGGTTGCACGGTTTGCAAGTTAGGCTACCCCCCGTGTGTGTTTGGCATGTGCGGAATGCCTTGGTGGTAGGTTGCACGGTTTGCAAGTTAGGCTACCAGCGTGTGTGTTTGGCATGTGCCAATGGCATGTACGGCCATGTTGACCTAGTTGCAAGTCTTGCAAGCCTAGGGCGCTATATTTGGCGTGGGCCAAAGGCATATCGGCTTGGAAATATGGCCTGCGATACGTGTTGCCATGTGCCAATGACACGTAGGGCAATGTTGACCTAGTTGCAAGTCTTGCAAGCCTAGGGCGCTATATTTGGCGTGGGCCAAAGGCATAGCGGCTTGGAAATATGGCCTGCGATACGTGTTGGCATGTGCCAATGGCACGTACGGCCATGTTGACCTAGTTGCAAGTCTTGCAAGCCTAGGGCGCTATATTTGGCGTAGGCCAAAGGCATAGCGGTTTGGAAATATGGCATGCGATACGTGTTGGCATGTGCCAATGGAACGTACGGCCATGTTGACCTAGTTGCAAGTCTTGCAAGCCTAGGGCGCTATATTTGGCGTGGGCCAAAGGCATAGCGGTTTGGAAATATGGCTGCGATACGTGTTGGCATGTGCCAATGGCACGTACGGCCATGTTGACCTAGTTGCAAGTCTTGCAAGCCTAGGGCGCTATATTTGGCGTGGGCCAAAGGCATAGCGGCTTGGAAATATGGCCTGCGATACGTGTTGGCATGTGCCAATGGCACGACGTCCATGTTGACCTAGTTGCGAAGTCTTGCAAGCCTAGGGCGCTATATTTGGCGTGTGCCAATGGCATAGCGACTTGAAATATGGCTTGCGGTACGTGTTGGCATGTGCCAATGTCACGTACGGCCATGTTGACCTAGTTGCAAGTCTTGCAAGCCTATGGCGCTATATTTGGCGTGTGCCAATGGCATAGCGGCTTAGTTTGGCATTGTTGCCATGGTGCAAAAGATGCGGCTTGGTTTGGCATTGTTGCCATGGTGCGCAGCACGCGGCTTGGTTTGGCATTGCAGCCATGGTGCGCAGTGGCGCTTGGTTAGGCATTGATGCCATGGTGCGCCATGCGGCTTGGTTTGGCATTCTTTGCCATGGTGCGTAGTGCGCGGCTTGGTTTGGCATTGCCGCCATGGTGCGCATGTGCGGATTGGTTTGGCATTGCTTTTGCCATGGTGCGCAGCAGCGCGGCTTGGTTAGGAATTGTTGCCATGGTGCGCAGTGTGCGGCTTGGTTTGGCATTCACGCCATGGTGCGCGGTGCGTGGTTTGGTTTGGCATTGCTGCCATGGGCGCAGTGCGCGGCTTGGTTTGGCATTGCTCGCCATGGTGCGCAGTGTGCGGCTTGGTTTGGCATTCTTTGCCATGGTGCGCAGCAGCGGCTTGGTTTGGCATTGTTGCGATGGGGCGCAGTGTGCGGCTTGGTTTTGGAATTACTTGGTTACGTGGTCGAAAACCTAATCGGGTATTTTGAAAAAAATACCCCTATTAATTATTTACACCGAGTTAAATGCTCTTAGTTAATGTGTTGGTAACACTAGGTTATGGGGTTTTACGATTTTACCCTTTGTTTAAAAAAACCACCATCAACATTAAGTCCCCCGCTAGCTCGGAACAGGGGCTTTGTTGCGAGGTAAGCATAAGATGGTGACAAACTATCAACAAAGAAACCGTAAAGAGAATTGATGAGGCTTGTCTGACCTTTTATAAGTAGGATTTGGAATCCTTGCCTCTGGTAGTTTTGCACAAATCGGGAGGCTGGCACAATTGGTGGGGCCAGTGTAGCTTGGGTGACGTTGGGAAGTTGGCGTGAGTTGGGAAACTGAGTGTGCTAGCTGGTGGGACCGGCTTTAAAGTGTAGAAGTCTTGCGTGCTTGCGGGGGCGTGACTTGGGCGGTCATTGGGAGGTCGGCGCAATTGGTGGGGCCGGGTGCAACTTGGAAGCCGTGCTTGGGCGTGACTTATGTAAATAAAGAGGGAGCAGACGTTTCTTAAGACAACAAAGTTTCCTTATTTTGCTTTCCTTCACGTGCGGCTTCCATTGGGGCATCATCCATGCCAAAAAATCTGGAAGCATTATGTCTTTCATTGCTCCCTTTCCTTTTTAAGGTTCCGTATTCATACCCAACGCGAATGTATCGTCTCCCTTGTTTGAGAAGGGGTTCTTCCTGTTAATTCCCCTTTTCCTTTGCTTTGCTTAGGTGTTTTTTTTTCTTCTTCTTTTTTGTTCACGCTGTCCTCTTTTATATGTGTAAAGACGGGATGGAACTTGATCATCTTTCCATTTCTTGCAGTGTATGATGGGATCTTTCCAGAGACCGTGCCTTTAACTTTTTGGAAAAGGATTTTAAATCGGTGGAGATCGATCTTCTTCTCTTGAGGAGGTATTGGTGGGGTTGAATCTTTGTTCCGTGAAGCTAAAGAAATTATTAAGGACCTCCTTCCATCTATCCTCACGAAGAACAAGTGCATGTTCGGACTCTCTTGGGTTCGGTGGACGCGAGGAGAACGCCATGATTCTTGATTTTTTGATGCGAATGAATCAAAAACTTCCTTCAAGTGTCGGTGAGAAAACTTTCGAAGGAGTACATGATAGAAGCGAGACAGCCTTTGAAGTTGATGTCAAAGGTGTTATTGATGATAACGGAGGGGGTCATGGTGGCGTATGCCTGGAATAGTTGTCTGGGAGGACACCGCCGTCGCTGTGGTCGCCGGATGGGATGTTGAGGTTGCCCATTGCTAAAACTGCTGAATGGAACCTTTGTTGCCCGAAGGATTGCTGGGGGAAATGCTTGAAGATAGCTTTGCTCGAAGGGACTTGCGCTCCATCCTTCGAGGGCTAGTTCCTCCTTTTGTTTTTCTGTTAGCTGCTTAGTTCCCTGATGTTTTTTTTTTTTTTTTTATATAAACACATCTTTCCCTTCTTCTTCATCAGTAAACCTTTTGTTTCATATATATATATTTTTGAAAGTGGTTGTGGTATGATGGCTCGCAATGGTTTTACGGGTTCTTCCGATGTATTTCCCAATATCGAAGGATTCGCTCGGGAAGAGATATATTTATTTTCTTTTATTTATTTATTTTTTGACAAAAGGGGAGATCTCCAGGAAAAATACAAACGGTGTATTCATCCCTGGGAAGTACACTATTAAGAGGAATGATTTAAAGGAAGTACCTTGAAAAGGAGAGTGATTGGGAAGTACAGGCATTTAGGGATTGGATTCCTTGAGCCATCCGAGTGAACTATCACGCCTTCGTGTGTGTCGGTATTGATGAGCTTGCAATATCCTCCCAAGAGGGTATCCGCAACTGAGCACAGCCTCGCCTTCACCTTCCTCGGGCAAATCCATCTTTACTGTCATCCTCCCAACTTGAAACGAGCTTTCCTTAACCACTATATCTCTGATTGAAAACGGGTTCATACGTCGTGTAACCATTTGAGCCTTGGCTTCGTTGGTTTCGCTAGAAGCTTCCAAGCTTCTTGCGAAGTGTTCTAATGGTCCAGCTCCCCATTCACATTTTTTGACAGCGTTTCGTGCGGTTGTTGTTACCGAGTCCCCATGAGAATGGGGGAAGAAAAGGCCGGTTGCGAGAAAAAGGTTGCTCCTCCGACTTACTTGCATTTGAAAATCATGGGCTAGCGCCAATGTGTCCTCTCCGGATGCTTGGGTTCCTTCAATAGCTCGTTGATGCATAACCCGTGGGTCGATTTGTTGGGAATCCCTTCGGGCGGGATGTCGGCAGAGGGTGTACGTCCAGTTTCGCTTTGTTGTCGAGGGCCCATAAGCGTCCCAAAATCATGTCATGATCTAGTTCTTTGACAATGTGGAACTTGCTATGCGTTACAGCGTTTCCCATCTCGATCTCTAAGTTGATGTAGCCATGTGCGTTCAAAACTTCTCCTCCCAAGTTCTTAATTACGGACGGGGAACAGGTAGCGTCTTGTTTTGTAAATCCTGCTGCCTTTAGTGTCTTGAAAGTAATGATGTTGTGGTAGGAGGTCGTATCGATGAGCGTGTCGTCGAATTCGTTACTTCTTAAACGGGACGTGGTTAGCAGTCCCCAGTTCTCCTTTTTGGTTCCGCCCGTTTGGAGAGCTTGGGCCCCTGGCGTGGGTACCGAGGAGAAAAAAGCCGCCACGGACACAACACGATTGAGAGCTGCGAAAATATCTTGTCGTTGCACCTTGGAAAGATAGAGAATTTCGCATATATGTTGCATCATGGATTGCATGGAGTCTCGTGCGAATTCCCAGAGGACCCGGTTTCTTATGGGGAGTGGGTCTCGATGCACTCTTT
The DNA here is from genome assembly GCA_023531295.1 of Papaver armeniacum. NCBI lineage: Eukaryota > Viridiplantae > Streptophyta > Magnoliopsida > Ranunculales > Papaveraceae > Papaver > Papaver armeniacum. Next base: position 54,286 of record JAJJWW010003909.1, read on the forward strand.
CGTCTCCTAGTTGGAGTTCTCCGCTTCTATCCTTTCTTTGAAAATATGCTTTAGTCTGTTGCAATCGCTAGTCGGGTGGTGAACGAACCTGTGGTAATGACAGTATTTGGGATTCGCCATCTCAGCCTCAGTTGGCGGACGTCTGAGCGGCGGCAGCCTGATGACATCATCTTTAACCCCAGGCTTCAGGAGGTCAATCACCTCCTCGATGGGGAATGGGAAATCAAGGGTATTTCCTCCGGTCTCGCGATGCTGCACGGAGTTTTAGCGACGATCTTCCGTCGTGAGGGTTCCGTTGTCCGGCGCTTCACGTTTCGGCTGGTGGCTCGTAGTTGCGGCTTTCCTTTTTCCTCTTTCGTTCACTATGTTCATGGAGGTTGAGCCGGCATTAAATTGTTTGCTGATGAGGCGTCTACTCCCGCGAGTTTCACGCGCGTCTTGATTCGAGTTGGCCTAGTCCTTTCCAAGAATGCCGGCGTGTTGTTGCAGATCGTCTGGCGGCCTCATGGAGTTCGGAGAACGTTTGGAAACGCAAGTTTTCTAGCAGGGCACGGTAGATTGGGACCATACCATTGATGCAAGCGTTTAATAATTGTTGCTCGGTCACGTTTGGGTCGCGATAATCGAGTGCTTGAACCCTGAACCTTTTGACGAAATCATTCGGATGTTCGTTATCCCACTGGTACATTCTCCCGAGGTCTGAAAAGGTAACTTGTTCGGACACGAAGAAGTACTTCCTGTAAAACGCGGTGACCATGCTACTCCAGTTGGGAATCTTTGTTGTACCATGTATACGCCCTTAGGTAAGTGATTTTGAAAATTCCCTTAAACGAAGAACGTGATTATATTCATATTCACCCAAGGATTCCAGAAACGAGAAACATGTTCGCGTGCATTCCCTGGTCCCATCGTACGGGGTAAATTGAGGAGAAGAGTACCCCTTGGGAGAGGGATTCTCAGTATTTCGGATGGGTAAGGGGTTGGTGATGATGTACATCCAACTCATCATGCTTGATTCGGTCGCGTAGGAGTTGTTCCAAATCTTCTCTCGTGACAAAGTTGGGTGGTTGATTTCTCTCCAACGGACTCTAGTGCGAGTTTCTTCATCCGTGGAGGCGTGCCTGCCGAGGTGCCGCGTCGTGGTTGTTGGAGATGCTTCTAGGAGTCTGCGGAGGATGCGACTCACGGGGTAGTCGCTCCGTCGTGGTTTTGAGAAAGGTGAGCACCTCCTTTGTGTTGAAACCATGTCTGTCCGGGCTCATGCGGCGTCTCCGTCGTTCCATCAAATCGGTGATGGTGACGTAAGGGCGACTTCCTCTGGTCACTCCGGTCTCTCGTCCCGTCGGCGGGGTAATTGGAACCTTAGTTGTCGGAGGCGCCATGCTGGAAGAAGCATTCGGGGTCGTGGTGGCGGCCCTAGCTCTGGTGACTGGGGGGCGTGACACCTGAAGAGATATTCTCGTTGCCGTGATTAGAGGGTTGTGCAGATACGCTAGAGGAGGCAGCGGCTCGGCCCCGGTAATAGGCAGTGTTACACTTAAGGAGTGCATTCGATGTTGTTGTTGTCACCGGTGAAGTAACAACGTTATGGGGAGAGACGCCAACATCGGGATGCGTTCTGCGCCGATGTTCTCTGGCACCGCTCCCGGATCCGAGTTCCACCTTGTTGGGATTTGACGTTCGGGAAATGAAATCAGGAGTTGGAGTTGATATTGTAGCCGATAGATCAATCCTCACGCTGTGGTCGCCAATTGTTTATGGGTAAAAATCGTTTCTGCCGATTTCGGTAAAATTCGGTAGGTGAGTGAGAAACTCGGTTCAAACCCTAAACAAATGTGCTGCACATGAGCACTTTATAGATTCGATAGATCAACTGACACAAGTCCGGCCTAAACCAAGAAATGGCCGTTCCGGACTTGCATCGGTCACAAAGTGGAGGAGAAGGGTTGATTTGGGGAGGGAAGCAAAGAAAGGTGTTGAGGCCAGAATAATTCTGGGAGAGTAGTATCTCGACTTGTATCAGAAAGTGAAAGCTTGGGAGCTTGCAAGAGGTGGAAGCTTTTGGGAGAGCTTGCAAAGTTTCCTTTCTGAGAGTATAATATTTTTCTCCTGACCGAGACTTGTTTTCTGGTGGAAATAGGTAAGACCTATTTATACAAGTCGAGATTTGAAACGTACCCTGACCTCATGAAGGAAGAGAGTAAAGGGTGAAATAATGGTAGGAGGTGGTAACCGTATGGTGTTAATGGGTGAAAACGTTTTCACCATTATTTCCTCTTTTATTTGACCGCTTTATTCCTTTTCACGCTTTCTTAATGTGAGCGTAGTGTACGCTGCATGCTGTGACCGCCAAACCAAAACCCTAGAAAGCATCCCCCAGTTTGTGTTGATGTCTCGAGTGTTGGTTGCATCTTGTGTGCAAGTGGTGCTGCTAGGGACGCATGTGGCATGTGCCAATGGCATGTGCGGAATGCCTTCGTTGCGAGTTGCACCTCGAGCGTAAGTGGTAATGCCAGAGCTGCTAGTGGCGTGTGTGGCATGTGCCAACGGCATGTACGGAATGCCTTGGTGGTAGGTTGCACGGTTTGCAATTTAGGCTACCAGCGTGTGTGTTTTGCATGTGCCAATGGCATGTGCGGAATGCCTTGGTGGTAGGTTGCACGGTTTGCAAGTTAGGCTACCAGCGTGTGTGTTTGGCATGTGCCAATGGCATGTACGGCCATGTTGACCTAATTGCAAGTCTTGCAAGCCTAGGGCGCTATATTTGGCGTGGGCCAAAGGCATAGCGGCTTGGAAATATGGCCTGCGATACGTGTTGGGATGTGCCAATGGCACGTACGACCATGTTGACCTAGTTGCAAGTCTTGCAAGCCTAGGGCGCTATATTTGGCGTGGGCCAAAGGCATAGCGGCTTGGAAATATGGCCTGCGATACGTGTTGGCATGTGCCAATGGCACGTACGGCCATGTTGACCTAGTTGCAAGTCTTGCAAGCCTAGGGCGCTATGTTTGGCGTGGGCCAAAGGCATAGCGGTTTGGAAATATGGCCTGCGTACGTGTTGGCATGTGCCAATGGCACGTACGGCCATGTTGACCTAGTTGCAAGTCTTGCAAGCCTAGGCGCTATATTTGGCGTGGGCCAAAGGCATAGCGGTTTGGAAATATGGCCTGCGATACGTGTTGGCATGTGCCAATGGCATGTACGGCCATGTTGACCTAGTTGCAAGTCTTGCAAGCCTAGGGCGCTATATTTGGCGTAGGCCAAAGGCATAGCGGTTTGGAAATATGGCATGCGATACGTGTTGGCATGTGCCAATGGAACGTACGGCCATGTTGACCTAGTTGCAAGTCTTGCAAGCCTAGGGCGCTATATTTGGCGTGGGCCAAAGGCATAGCGGTTTGGAAATATGGCCTGCGATACGTGTTGGCATGTGCCAATGGCATGTACGGCCATGTTGACCTAGTTGCAAGTCTTGCAAGCCTAGGGCGCTATATTTGGCGTGGGCCAAAGGCATAGCGGCTTGGAAATATGGACTGCGATACGTGTTGGCATGTGCCAATGGCACGTACGGCCATGTTGACCTAGTTGCAAGTCTTGCAAGCCTAAGGCGCTATATTTGGCGTGTGCCAAAGGCATAGCGGCTTGGAAATATGGCCTGCGATACGTGTTGGCATGTGCCAATGGCACATACGTCCATGTTGACCTAGTTGCGAGTCTTGCAAGCCTAGGGCGCTATATTTGGCGTATGCCAATGGCATAGCGACTTGGAAATATGGCTTGCGGTACGTGTTGGCATGTGCCAATGGCACGTACGGCCATGTTGACCTAGTTGCAAGTCTTGCAAGCCTAGGGCACTATATTTGGCGTGTGCCAATGGCATAGCGACTTGGTTTGGCATTGTTGCCATGGTGCGCAGTATGCGGCTTGGTTTGGCATTGCTGCCATGGTGCGCAGGGTGCGGCTTGGTTTGGCATTGTTGCCATGGTGCGCAGTGTGCGGCTTGGTTAGGCATTGTTGCCATGGTGCGCAGTGTGCGGCTTGGTTTGGCATTGCTGCCATGGTGCGCAGTGCGTGGATTGGTTTGCTATTGCTGCCATGTTGCGCAGTGTACGGCTTGGTTAGGCATTGTTGCCATGGTGCGCAGTGTGCGGCTTGGTTTGGCATTCTTGCCATGGTGCTCGTCTTTGGCTTGGTTTGGCATTGCTGCCATGGTGCGCAGTCGCGGCTTGGTTTGGCATTCTTTGCCATGGTGCGCAGATGTGCGGCTTGGTTTGGCATTCTTTGCCATGGTGCGCGATGTGCGGCTTGGTTTGGCATTCTTTGCCATAGTGCGCGTGTGCGGCTTGGTTTGGCATTCTTTGCCATGGTGCGCGGTGTGCGGCTTGGTTTGGCATTGTTGCCATGGTGCGCAGTGTGCGGCTTGGTTTTGGAATTAGGGTTCGTGTCGAAAACCCTAATGGGTATTTTGAAAAAATACCCCTATTAATTATTTACACACGAGTTAAATGCTCTTAGTTAATGTGTTGCGGGTAACACTAGGTTATGGGGTTTTACGATTTTACCCTTTCTTTAAAAACCACCATCAACAGTTGCAAGTCAGAATCGAAAACCAAGACCCGGGAAAGCATCCCCGGTTTGTGTTGATGTCTCGAGTGTTGGTTGTATCTTGAGTGCAAGTGGTCTTTGCTAGGGGCGCATGTGGCATGTGCCAATGGCATGTGCGGAATGCCTTTGTTGCGAGTTGCACCTCGAGCGCAAGTGGTAATGCCAGAGCTGCTAGTGGCGTGTTGGCATGTGCTAATGGCATGCGTGGCCAATTTGGGTCGCGCCTTGGTAGAAAAAGCTACCAGCGAGCGTGTTGGCATGGGCCAATGGCATGCGTGGCCAATTTGGGTCGCGCCCTGGTAGGAAAAGCTACCAGCGAGCGTGTTGGCATGTGCCAATGTCATGCGTGGCCAATTTGGGTCGCGCCTCGGTAGAAAAAAGCTACCAGCGAGCGTGTTGGCATGTGCCAATGGCATGCGTGGCCAATTTGGGTCGCGCCCGGTAGGAAAAGCTACCAGCGAGCGTGTTGGCATGTGCCAATGGCATGCGTGGCCAATTTGGCCTAGGTTGCATGATTTGCAAGCCTAGGCGTGGGCGCCATTTTGGCATGGCATGGTTATGGCCAAGGTAAGGGTGCTTGGCTTGGCGTGACGTGACTAGCGTAGCTAGGGCCAAGCTAGAGTGCGTTTGGCATGGCGCGGCTAGCTCGGGCTAAATGTGGATGGCATGATTTGCCATTGGCACGGAGGTGCCGCTAGCATGGTTGGCATGCTTTGGCGCGTTCGGTGTGGCTGGCATGATTTGCCATTGGCACAGAGGTGCGGCTAGCTTAGGCTTGGTGTGGCTGGCATGATTTGCCATTAGCACGGAGGTGCGGCTAACATGGTTGGCATTCTTTGGCGCGTTTTGGTGTGGCTGGCATGATTTGCCATTGGCGCAGAGGTGTGGATAGGGCCAAGGTAAGTGTGTTTGGCTTGGCGTGGTGGGATTAGCGTAGCTAGGGCCAAGGCAGAGTGCATTTGGCATGGCGCGGCTAACTCGGGCTAAATGTGGCTGACATGATTTGCCATTGGCACGGAGGTGCGGCTAGCATGGTTGGCATGCTTTGGCGCGTTTTGTGTGGCTGGCATGATTTGCCCTTGGCACAGAGGTGCGGCTAGCTTGGGCTTGGTGTGGCTGGCATGATTTGCCATTGGCACAGAGGGGAATTAGGGTTTTGTTCGTCGTAACCCTAATTTGAAAAAATACCCCCTATTAATTATCGATTACATGCATTAAATGTCCTAATAAATGTGTCACTGGTGACATTAGGTTATTTGGGGTTTTTACGATTTTACCCTTTGTTTAAAAACCACCATCAACAATGGGATACTTATCGATGTTGGAAGATATGTCGTTATGGAGTATTCATATGGAGATATTGGTAAGACATCTTGTTGAGGAGAAGATCATCTTGGTGGTGCTGGATTAGATTATTGGTGTTGAGCTAAAGACGTCCATAGTAATCTATATCAGGGTGTGTAGAGAAGATCATCTTGTTGTGGTAGATAATGTGGTAAACGTTATCTCGTATGGGTGAAGACACTACTTTCGATCTTATAGAGTACTTTTGAGAGTTCTTGTGTTCGGTCACGTTGTGGTGAGTCGATGGATTGATTTATTCAATCAGTTGTGTAATTCCCAGTGGTGATTCTATAATGAATAAAGAGGTCGTAACCGTTTGGTGGATGTAAACAATATTACACACATTATGTATATTGTTGAACCACGTTAAATTCGTGAGTACTTTACTTTTGTTGCTTTTTTTATGGCTTGCATCTATTTGGTTCTCTTTCTCTTCTTCTTACCCTAGATCGTAGTAAGGTTCATGGAGCAATCCGAGAGATCAAGTGTTTCTTGTTAGCTAATATGTTTCCGCAAGATTAGCACGTAGATGGCTCTGAATCCCAACATCATCCACTAGTTTTCTCGTGAGGTAGAACCTGGAAGCATGTGTTTCTATCTAACCCGCAACTCATCTTCTTGATCGCATTTTTACTCCCTAGCCATCCATAATCCTAAATAATTTTAGCAAATTACTGATAATTTTCTTGAGTTTAGAAAAACCAAAAAACTCAATCTCAAAACAATGGCCGTGAATCCAACTGAGTTGTAGGACAGCGCCTTATCTCTTGGACATATCCAAGCTTTAGCCAACACCTTAAAAGATCTTTTGTGTTAATTTCAAGTGAAACCTACTGTGTAATATTAATTGTATCATTTAATTAACATGTTTTGATAGATGCGTGAGTAGTTCATTGGAATTTCAAGTAAAATCTATTGCTATTGATAATGGAATTAGGGTTTATATATTTTTCCCTTGATTTTTCATCATAAAATCTCCCATAATAGTGGTGTACCGATCTAATCGCCAGAAATGACAAAAGAATAAAGATACATGTGTATTATAATTATTCATCAGAATTTAACCTAGGATTTTTAACTTGATAGTTTTTGGTTTTGTTGAATGAAAAAGAGATATTAAGGAAGAAGAAGACAAATAAAAATGGTAATAATCATGGTCAGAGTCAATTTGACTTTTATGAGTGGCTCAAAGGAAAAATTAGAATTGAAAAGTGAATTGACTTTAGAAAATGTGGAGGGGATAGAAAATAGGAAAAATGGGGATGAGAAATAGGTAAAACCTAAATTAAAGGACTAAATAAAAAAGCTCCCACATGATTTTTTGCACCTTCTATTGGAGATGCTTTAATTGACCTTATGTCAGCTCGGGAATACATAGGAGTGTTGTACGGGAAGAGATAATTAAGAGAGGGATACTTATTTCCTTTTTTTTTTCTGGTTGAAAATCCGTTAAATTAGTCAGGTATATGACCATTAAATTCCTAAACTGTGGTGGTTAAAAATATGGACACATGGCTGTTTGATATTGGTTGGAATGGAGGAACAAAGGAAATCGCAACAGAAGATCGGAGCCCTATGAATCAGTTAATGCTAATTCATCGTGACAACATTAATTTTTTTTTTTGAAAAAACATCAAGCGGTGAATGTTCATGCACTCGTAGGGCATCATTAATGGCTAAATCTAATTCATTTTCTCCTGCTACTCCATCTTCACTCTCTCTAGCATTTCGTCATCATTTTATTAGTTAAACTGTATACTATGACTTTTCATTGTTAGGAGAAGTTAATTATGCCCGTTGCGTAGCACTGGCTCTCAAATCTAGCTAGTACGGTAGTTTGAGTAACCTCAGTAAAAACCAGAGTTAGACAAAGCCTGTTCGTCGACCGGGACTATAGAGAAAGCTTGTATTAGCATACCGATGTATTCTAGGATCGTTCAAGTCATACTCCTCTAGATGTTTAAAGGATGAATATGAACAGAGCACGCACAAAATTCACGCAAGATGGTCTTTTACTATAAACAGCAAAAACTAATTGGAAAAAAAAAAAAAAACCATAATTATGAGATCAATCCATAAACATGATCAATATACGATACATAAGATGGTATATTACTTCATTTTTACTTCATCTTGACAAGATAGCGGCAAAGCAGGCAGTTAGTTTTTGTTCGTGGAACAATCTTCCCCATCCTTCAATTCCATTCCCTTTGTCATAGAAACATCCAATGTCAACTTTTCTGCTAATTCTTTTTTAACTTCAAGATAAGCATATTCTTCTATTTCTTCAAGATATGTTTCAAGTTCATCACCCGTTAATCCATACTGTTCTACCGTGAACTTGTGTATCTCAAAATCCAAACGTCCTAAATAATCCAAACCAGTAGGAGTTGGGAGATTTATTGCTGCTGAATCTGAATCCATGAGGCTATATACAAATTCAGATTTCTCTCTCGCAAGTTCACGTACCAGGTCGGAAAATCTCAAATCTTCCATGATCGTTCTTCTTAATTCCTCTATTTCTTTCAGATATGTTTCAAGTTCATTACCTGTTAATCCATATTGTTCTACCGCGAACTTGTGTATCTCGAAATCCAAACGTCCTAAATAATCCAATTCAGCTGGAGTTGGGAGATTTATTATTGCTGAATTTGAATCCATGAGGCTATATAGAAATCCAGCTTTCTCTCTCGCAAGTTCGCGTACCTCTTCAGAAAATCTTGAATCTTGCATGCCCATTATTGATTTTATGAATGCGCGTGTTTGATAGGCTTATTTTTCTGAAGCAAAGCGTTTATGGAGTCTTAACAAGAGTGGACGAGTTCCCTTATATAGGCTGTGAAAATCTTAGTATGTCGGCTTTAGGAATTCTAGTTGGAATTGAAATTTAAATTCTAGTTGGAATTGAAATTTAAATCCGAGTGGAGCGTGGAGTGCTGCTGATTTTTAATATTTTTAGGAAGAGGACTGGAGGATCATTCGTTTTCCTTAATTTGTTTTCTTGTTATCGCATCACGGAAACCCATTGGGATTCCAAAAATTGTCCTTTACGGAAACTTCTCATTCTATCGAAACCTAAAACCATAACTACTCTCATCGCAAGAAACTACTCTCCGGTTTTGAATCTTATCAAAGATTAATATGGTTTTGTAAGAAATTCTGATATTGTGTCCTTTAAACTTTTCTCCGGCAAAATGTTTATAAAACTGAAAATGATGGAATATATTTTGGAAGATGCTAATTGTAATGGTTTGTCCGTCTTTGAAATCTGCAGATTTTGTAATATCACACACTTAAGAACACTACATGCAAGATGCAAGGAAACTTTAGAAATATCCCACACTTGACAAACCTGTTAAATATTTTCAGAACTCTAGCAAAAACTTAACCACACAATTTATGGGTCTAGGAAACATTAGTAACTGCATCATTGCTTTCGTTTGTGCCTCATAGTTTCTGGAGAGTTCTGGGGAAGCTACAATGATCATCGTCTCAAGAACTCCAGCATACTTCAAAAAGAGTTTAATCGCATCTAGCTCCCTTGGATTTCCATTGAAATAGTTGAATTTGATTGCCCGGAGATGTAGCAGTGAACAATTAGGATCAAATGACCAGCAATCATCTTCTTCGCAAGTGCAGTTAATGCTCTACAAACAATCAAAGCCAAATTTCAGCCACAGCTAAGTATGACACAACAGCAGTCAACAGTACTAAGTAACGACATATTGGGAGCTAAGTACGCAAGTGCAGTTAATGCTCTACAAAATAAGGATCCACCAACGTTTAATGAAAAAACTGAATGCCAATACTTAAAAAAGAAATCTTTCTGATCATATTGGGAGGTAAGAGTGGTGAATGACTTACCTTAGCAAAGAAAATCGATTCTAGATTAGGCGAGAGCTCGAGCAACTTGTAAAAAATTCTCAGGAAACCAGAACTGGTGCACTCAAATTTTGAACTAATTTCCAGATGTATCAAATTGTTGAATGCAGGCAGATTGGTTAAGAGGATTTCCGCCTCACTTAGAACCTACATTAAGAACAACACAAAGTATACCAGTGCATAAGAATCAAAAACCACAACACAATACATAAAGCCAATAATAATGAAATGCTATATTAACTATATTTACAACACCAAACACATTAAGGAGACGAGCGGACGCAGCTGAAGTACTTAAGCATACCAGGAAGGAGCCACCAGAAATTTTGAGAAGCTTTACATTGGAAAGCTTTTCAAAAAAATTGATTAGGATATTCTTTTTGGCGGGGTATTTAGCATTGCTATGTACGTCAATAACTGCCTCAGATAGTGATGGAAAGCTGTCGACAACAAAGTCTGATGGTATCTCTCCTGTATAACTGATGGTCGACAGATTAGGTGCATAAATCTTCATTGTAGAATTTATAAATTCACAGGAACGAATATGCAAGTTCTTCAGCGCAAAATTTGTTATGCATAAAACTTGAGACTTCAAACTGTCGTAGTATATCAAACTCAACTGTTCAAGGATGGGGCAGTTAGAGAACAACTTTTCCATTTCCCTTCCATTCGTTAGTACCAGATATCTTAGCTGAAGTAACTTCAACCTTGGCAAAGCAACATTGTTTGGAACGTTGAAACTTACACAATTTAATTTCAATATTGTCAATGAATCACAGGTAAAACACGATAGAGGAAGCACGAACTTATTTTTTTTAAATTCTTTTGATAGAGTAAGTTCTTCGACTTTACGCTTTATAACTGTGTCGAGCCATTTAGTTAACCGGGATTCATTGAAATTGTGCGCACCACTGAGACAGAATTTCTTGATATTAGGCTTGTCATGGCGATATAATACTGTGTCCAAAAAATCCATGAACCTTTCAGTTTCCAAGCGATTTTCTTCAACTATACAATTCGAAGCTCGTTGCCACTCACGAAAATCAAGTGATGTGATAGAGTTGGATAAATGCTTCCATCTTTTAGATAAAATGCAGGTAGACATAACAAATTTGGTTGGAAGGAAGGAAAGAATATGATGAATTAATTCATCAGGTAAATCACTTATCTTTTTTTTTTTTTGCTCGGCAAAGAAGAAACGATGTATTAAAAGAATGAAAGAATACAAAAACCAACTAGCCAAGGAGGCTAGAGAAAGAAAATGAAACCCTTACAAACTGAAAACAAACAGACGGACCCAAAAAAAGACAACAACCCAAAACCAAAAGCTAACTCAAAGTGGGGTTAAAAAGAATTGTTCCCATCCCAGAATTACATTAGATGTGATAATTCCTTGAAGCAATCGAGGCTTTTAGACCAGTTAAAAGCATCAATTTGATGTCGCGAATAACTTCATGGAGTTTGAAAGTTTTACCATTAAAAGCTATAGCGTTGCGAGCTTTCCGAGACCCCATGGAATTGCCCGGAAGACGTTTCCAAAGTTGATTTCCTTGGGCAGAGAGAGGATAAGTTTTCCAACCCACAACAGTCTCTCTAATAGTATTGGGCATAACATGAATACCCCCTGGCAGTGATGAAGTAATTCCAAACACGAGAAGGCTGATCAATCAGAATAACAAATGGTCTTCAGTTTCTTCAACATTTCCACAAAGGTAACACCGGTTAGGGACTCTAGGAAGTATGTCTATGATGAGATTAGTCAAAGTTGGCAATCTATTCAAACACACTTGCCAAAGAAAAATCCTACCCTATGAGGCCAAGCTCTAGACCGAGACCTTAGAACTCTAAAAGGAATGACGTGGGTATTACCTTGCGAGTAGTTTAAATAAGCCTCCTTTACCGAGTAGATACCTTTTTATCTCCAAGCCAAATGAGTTGGTCCTCCTGATTTGGAGATATCACAATAGACTCGAGCAACGGAATCAGAATAGAGAGTTCAACAATCTCGTTGTCATAGAGTCTTCTTCTATGATGCAGACCCAAGTCCCAATTTAATCCAGCACCTCCGGAGATATGTGTCTGAGATATAGACTTGTTCTTGGTACTAGAAAGGTTGAAGAGGCCGGGGACATGAGAGGATAGATAAAGGACCTTGAACACACCATTTGTCTTCCCATAGCCTTATTTTGTCTCCTTTTCCTATCTTGAATTGACAATTATTGAAAAAGTCTTCCGTAAAGTAGAGTAAATATTCTTCCGAGAGATCGACACCATGTTTTTCCTTAGGTTTCATAGTTCTCCACCCTAAGTCAGCAAAACCATACTTGTCCGCTACCACCCTCGACCATAGAGCTTTCGATTCACGTCCTAATCTCCACCACCATTTTTGAAGAAGAGATCTGTTTAAGTGCTTTAAACTTCTAATACCAAGACCTCCAACCTTGAGAGGCTTACTCACATTTCTCCAACCTACCCAGTGATGCTTTTTAGTTTCAGAAGATTCATCCCATAAGAAATTTCTAATAACTCTTTCAATAGATTTTATCACCTTAGAGGGAGCCATGAACAGAGAAAAATAATAAATGGGAATGCTCTGGAGGACACTCTTGATAAGAGTAAGCTTACCAGCTCTTGTAAGAGTTTTTCGCTTCCACGAGGCAAGTCTGGCCTTACAAAGCTCAACGATTCTATCCCATTTAGCAGTGGAGGTAAATCACTTATCTTATCCTCTTCCATACCCATGTTGCCGTTGGGAGAATTATGGTGTTTCTCCTTGTTTTCGGACACCATGACTTCCGAAGATCTTTCCTGAGAAAATAAATGAGAGTCAGCATAAAAGATGCTGACCACTAATCTTCTAGTAGAAAAAATCATACTCTATTAAACAGTTAGTCGCATGAAAATGGAAAACCAAATAAAACCAAGGGTTTTAGGTATACATGGACAAATCCTTTCAGTTTCAGGGTGCATGCATCACTAGAACAAACTTCAGAACAACTATTTTCGTTATCTACATGTTAACAGTGAGTCCTAAGATATTAGGATTATATGAGTATTAAAAATATAGTTGGAACAATTGAAATGCGCTAAATTGAAATTACACAGTTTCTAGGTTGGTAACTAGGTGTTCTGTTCCATAAATTTAATCTTAAAACTCAATTAATCTCTAAAAATATACTCACATGCGTGTTAGTTGAGATAAAGAACTCAACCCAAACACGCATAAAACATACATAGTGAAAATTCAAGCTTCTCTGAAACTTAATATCTAAACGCAACCAATATGAATATTCAAGGGTAGCCGATCAAAATATATATATATATATATATATATATATATATATTCAAGGGTAACTAAACTTGGCTTCAGCTAAAAAACCTAAACCATAAAGATATCATGCAAGAAATAGCTTTAGATTTCTTACAACTCATATATATTTAATTAACATGATTGAAAAGACTTACCAGCCGATGCCTTTATTGTTACTTCTCCCGCAATGCCAATGGCCTTTACGTCAATCAGGGAAGTATGTCCTCCTCTCCGTTCTCTCAAAAAAAAAAAAAAAAAAACCTTACCGAGAAAATAAAAAAACCCGACCAAAGAAGAGTTGTCGATAGTTATCAGTTAAAACCTAATTCTCACACCGAATCAGAGACGTGCACCTTTAAACCAAGTCGACCCTAGCTCAAGACACGGAGTTTAGAAGAAATAAAATTGTTCCAGTATCAAGAATAAAATTGTTCTAGTATCAAGAATATCCCACTTTAGGCACGGGGCGGAGGCAGCCAGTTGCAAGGGTATGCAACTGCACCCCCTTGGTTTTCAAAATTGAACCTAAGTCGTGTGTTTTTCAAGCTAAAAGAGATATATTTATATATAATTGCACCCCCTGAAATCCCTATATTTGCAACCCCATTCCTAGCTAAAGTTCAAAAGCAAACACGTCCAGAAAACTTGTTGCTTCTCCCATCAACACGTTTCACAGGAGACTGGATATCCAAAAAGCAAAACAAAAAACGCAAATGTTACTGTGCATACCTTGTTTTTTTGGAAAAAAAATCTTTTCTTGTAGAAGGTTGTTCAAATATTGAGTAGAGAAATAGCAAGATAATATGGAGACAAGAGAAGAAAACAAAGTAAAAGAGAAGGAGAATTAGTTGCTTCTTCATTTATTGTTCCATACTTTAAATACATGAAGAATAGAGAGTTGTGTAAGTACAAGTGGTAGTAAGGGAAAGAACAATTCCTACATGTGTCTAGTTTGAGAAAGAAGATGACATGCATCTTGACACATGTGATGTGTGGTCAGACACATTCCCACACATGTTACTACAACACTCCCCTTGGATGACCACCATTACAAACTAACTGCTTTGTCAAAACCTTTCCAGAAAACATCCGTTGATGAAAAAACTGGTCAAAGGAGAAAAATACTTGAGCTTCTGAAATGGCGTCGCTTGTCAGGACTCTTCTCCTTTGTAGAACCGTGTCAGGAAAAATATTTCGCACAAAAACCTGAACACTTGTAAGGAGAAGAATAGCCTCAACCGAAGTTGTATCTTTAGTGTTTTTGTTGTCTCATTAAAAACCTTGCCGAGTAACAAAACCCTGTGGGAAAAAGTAACCTCGGTGAAGGAAAAGAGTACAACACACTTTGATGTCATCAGTACATCGCTAGATGCTCCCCCTGATGTCGACATCTCTCCATGATTTGCATTTATGGTATTATTGTTGTCTCATTAAAAACCTTTCCGAGTAACAAAACCCAGTGGGAAAAAGTAACCTCGGTGAAGGAAAAGAGTTCAACATACCATCTGGTGCTCCCCCTGATGCATGCCAATTTCTTTAGTCTAATACGGCCATGGGAGTGGACAATTCCTTTAGTCCCATGGAGTCATGGAAGTTCGGACAATCTCTTTAGTCCTATACTTCTCACATGTTTTTCAAATGTGCACTTAGGTAATGACTTAGTAAATAAGTCTGCCACATTTTCGTCAGATTTTACTTTACTAACTTGAATCTTTAGAAGACATTGTTGTTGCTGATTATAAAAGAACTTCGGTGATATATGTTTCGTATTATCACCCTTAATGTACCCTTGCTTCATCTTTTCGATGCAAGCTGCATTATCTTCATAAATGCAAGTTGCCTCTTCAGTGGTAGAACTCAAACCACATGTCCCACGAATATGTGTAATGATAGACCTTAACCATATACACTCACGAACCGCCTCATGTAGGGCAATGATCTCAGAGTGGTTCGTGGAGGTATCCACAAGGGTTTGCTTGGTCGATCTCCAGGATATCGTTGTATTCCCGATGGTGAACACATATCCGGTTTGCCAGGGATCGACCTTTGTGTGGGTCGAGAGGTACCAAAGATCAACAAAACCAACCAAAACATTATTTGGGGTTCTAGTGTAAGGAGTCGCAATCACATTAGCATCTCTACTTTCGTCTTCGTAGGGATAAAACAAACCTAGGTCAATGGTTCCCTTTAGGTATCTAAAGATATTCTTTATACCATTCCAATGACGTTGCGTTGGCGCTGAGCTATATTTAGCTAACAAATTCACTGAGAATGAGATATCTGGTCGAGTACATTGTGCTAAGTACAATAATGCGCCTATTATACTTAGATAGGGATATTCAGCTCCCAATACATCTTCGCCATCTTCCTTTGGATGAAATGGATCTTTATGTACATCTAAAGTTCGACCAACCATGGGAGTGCTAGCAGTGGTGCACTTTGTCCATATTAAATTGCCCGAGTATCTTATGGACATATGCGGATCGGTGGATTAATATTCCACAAGCTCGATGTTCTAGTTCAAGTCCTAGACACATTCGATTTTTCCCAAGATCTTTCATCTCAAATTCGGATTTCAAATAGCTTGCGGTTTCTCTTAGTTCATCAAGAGTACCTACTATGTTCATGTCATCGACATAGACAACTATAATAGCAAATCCGGAACTTGTTTTATTTATAAACACGCAGGGGCACAATTCATTATTTTTATATCCCTTCACAATCAAATAATCACTTAGACGGGTATACCACATCCGCCCGGATTGCTTTAATCCGTAAAGTGAGCGTTTCAACTGAATTGCAAACGCACTCCATGGTTTAGAGTTACTTGATTTGGGCAATGGAAGTCCATCTTAAACTTTCATGAATATCTCTGTATCAAGATCCCCATAGAGATATGCGGTAACCACATCCATAAGTTGCATTTCAAGTCCTTCTGAAACTACTAAGCTGACTAAGTAATGGAAAATTATGAAGTCCGTTACATGAGAATACGTTTCTTCGTAATCAATCCCAGGGAGTTGTGAGAAACCTTGCGCCACAAGGCGAGCCTTATATCTCAAAACTTCGTTCTTCTCATTACGCTTTCTGACAAATACCCATTTATGTCCTACAGGGCTTTACACTGGGTGGGGTTAGCACTACCGCACCAAATATCTGTCTTTTTGATTAATTTAATTCAAAGACGGATTGCATCTCTCCATTGAGGCCAATCTTCTCTCTTTTGGCATTTTGCAATAGAGCATGCTTCGATATCATCGTGCTCTATAATCTCTCGAGCAACTGTATATGCGATTATATCATCAATATGCGTGGAGGATCTTTCCATCAACACGTATGAACTTTCACAATCCATAGAGATTTATTTGTTCTCTGGAATCAATTCAAACTTTGGGCGTCCCCGCAATGATTCTTGGACATAATCAGAATCGAGACAATCTCATGAGATAGATTATCTGTATTGCTCATATATGGATCGGTTTGTGCCTTACTCGCCCTTTTCATCCTTGGCTGAGTATCGATGGAACCAAGTGGTGTCCCCCTCTTCCTTTTGGGGGCCATGACCTCAGCTACACTTCCACCAAGTGCAGCCTTGGTACCTATATTTATGGTACCTTTTCCCTTGTCGGGAATTTCCAACCTTGCAGGCACGTTTTCAGCTGGTATATGTGTTCTTGTTACTTTAGCAATATCAGTAAATGCATCAGGCATTGAATTTGCCACTTTTTGAAGATCGATAATTCTTTTCACTTCACTTTCGCATTGTGGAGTGCGAGGATCAAGATGAGACGACGTGGGAACACACCACGACAATTCATGTCGTTCCTTTTGGAAGTCCTTTTCCATACCTCCCCCTAATGACGGGAAGGTTGTCTCATAAAAGTGACAATCCGAAAATCTAGCAGTAAAGAGATCGCCTTTCAAAGGTTCTAAATAGCGGATAATTGTTTGGGATTCGTATCCAACATAAATACCTACTCATCTTTGTGGACCCATCTTAGTACGTTGTGGGGCGTAATAGGCACGTATAAGGCACAACCAAATATGCGTAAATGTGAAATATCAGGCTCATATCCATTTACTAAGCCCACACGTAAAATGGTTGGCTAGCAAGTGGGTCTAAAGCGAATAAGTAATGTTGCATGCAATATGGCGTGCCCCGTGCAAGTAATAGGAAAGGTTGGAACGCATAACCAATGCCCTAGCTATCATCTCGTAACCTTTTGATTGTAGCTTCGTGAGACCATTTTGAGTGTGTACATGGGGTATGGATGCTCTATGTCAATTCCATTAGACATACAAAAATCATCAAATCCTTTAGATGTAAATTCTCCAGCATTATCAAGTCTGATATACTTGATTGGTTGATCAGGGTGGTGAGCCCTTAGTCGTATAATTTGTGCTAGGAGCTTTGCAAATGTAGCATTTCTTGTGGACAACAATGCAACGTGTGACCAATGGGTCAAAGAATCAACCAGAACCATAAAATACCTGAATGATCCGCATTCTGGATGTATAGGTCCACAAATATCACCTTGTAATCTTTGTAAAAATGGAATATTTTGTTTGGTATCTTTAGCATAGGATAGTCTCGATCCTGTCTTTGCTAGAGAATAAGCTTTGCAGAATGAGCGATGTGCCTTCGATAAGGACAACGAACAAGAATGGGACAGTGGGTGCGCTTCAATTACTTTGGAAGACGAAGGTTGCACTTCTCTTGCTTTAGAAGGCATAAATGTGTATCATTTACTTTAGAATGCACATTGTTACTCGCATTGTAACAATATTTTGTCCCATTTTCTTTTTCATTCGAAATAACGGATGTCCTTATGAGTTCTTCAAAACACGGATCATCATATCACGACCTGGCTTCCCTAGTCGATGGTGCCAAAGCTTATATAAGTCACTTGCCAACAGTTCATCGTTGGCAACCACATGGGATTCGATAATCCTAATACTGGTGATATACAATCCATTAGAGTGACTCATTATTTTCTCTAAGATGCGCTTCCTTCCGCATTCACTAGAGGTCACATATATGTACTCAATTCCATTTTCACAGTGAGTTTCTAAGTGATAACCATTTGCGCGTATGTCCTTGAAACTTAACAAAGTGTGGTGCGCTCTTGGTTCATATAGAGCTTCTGTGACTTTAATCATTGTGCCGTTTGGCAACAAGAATTGAGCAGTTTCTTTCCTAATTATTACTTGCGATGATCCAATCATCGTAGTCACAGATGTATTAGAAGGAGTAAAACCGACAAATAATTGTCTATTTTTTAGGATAGTGTGGGTGGTTGCACTATCAACTAGACATTCAATTTCTCCTGAAGACATTCCTACAAGTACATTAGGAAGGAATGTTACAAACAAAGAAAAACGAACAATTTATCTCACTTCCTTTAGAGAATTTTGTTCTACTAGAATGACGTCCTTTCCATTCTAATTTATAAGCTAAACAATAGATTATCATAAACAAAGTAAAATTCTATAGAACATAATAGAAAATAAGTACTTATAGATAATCCATACACATAACATAAAGATGGTAAGAACATGTTCAGCAACGGTAACACCTACTCAAACTATTAAACAAACGATAGTCTAAGATAACATAAAAACTCCGAAGCATCTAAAAACAGATAGAGTATAGCAATCCAGAAACTAAATTCTTAGGCCCAAGCAAAATCAGGCACATCCATGGTTGGGGCAAAGTACTCATTGCCCAAGAAATCTGAAATTGTGAGGTTGACGTCAGGGGTTACATGATTTTCTTCCATATACTGAGACTCTTGTTCGAGAGTTTCCCGGTACTTTTTGTAGCTCGCGGCTACATTGTCACTAGCCTTGCAATGCTTGTACCAATGTCCGGTAAATCCACACCTAAAACAAGGCGCACTTTCGTCTGCAGCCTTTTTGTTAGCGGGATTTTTAGGTGTTTTCTCGAACTTAGGATCACCACCTGTATGGCCAGACATTCCTTCTCTATGCCAAACATTAGAGTGACCTTTACGTCCTCGACCTCGATTATGTCCCTTACGTCCTCTTCCACGAGAGGTATTATCTCCACGTGGGTATGGATCATGGGAATGTGAATCGAATTTGAGCCCTCTTTCCTTTGGGGTTCTTTCCTTATTGACCTTGCCATGGTTAGCTTCGGGAACTTTCTTTTTCCCGACATACCGCATTGTTATTGACAAGAATCTCATTGTGCCTTTCGTCCACTTTCAATAAGTTTATCAACCTACTGAATGTGGTGATTCTTTTGTTGTCCACCTCTAAACGATACTGGTTCGCTAGTATCATGGACGTGGTGGGAAAGGTCGATAAGGTTTTCTGAATCATTTCCTCATCTGTAAGTTTCTTTCCACAAAAGTCTATACGTGCCTGAATTTGCAGCATGTATTTTTGGAAATCATTCACTTTTACATAATCGAAGAAGCGGATTTCGTTCCACATGACGTTCAATTGTGGTATTAAGGAATCATGAATGTTCCCAAAACGTCTATCTAGAGCATCCCATAGCTCTTTTGGCGTTTTCGATGATGATAACCCCAACGTAGGTTAGGATCGATATGCCTCTTAAGGAATATAAGAGCATGAGCTTTGTCTTTCTCAGTTGCCGGAGCAGTGTCAGCAGATGGCTTGATAGTGGAGGTGTAGTCCTTTGCCACGAAGGTGGTTTCCACATTAGATACCCAACGGTGGTACTCAAGTCCTGCTGAGTCCAAAAGTTCGAATTCTGGTCGAATTGGGTCCATCTACATAGACAAAATAAAGGACATTAATATGGTGCTCAAGTCCTTCTGAGTCCATAACAAATCACGGTACTATTTTCCCATCACCAACTTTCTTTATGGTTTTGTGGGTAATACGGATATGTCATATAGTCAAATCTTTGATCATAACCTAGTCCACAAAATTAATTAACCAAGATTCTTTATGGTTTTTAACAAGGGAACTCTGTTTGCAAACCAAATTTCTTTATGGTTTAAAAATTGCAAACAATTTGGTAACAAGGTTGACAAAATAGTCAACTAAAAATAGGTCTATTAGAAAAAAAAATAAACTACAGACCCATTTATCATTTATATACACATATAAAATTATTGGAATTTAAGTCGCAATTCGTTTGCATATTTAGTAGCAAACCGTTTGCGGGATAAAAATAGGTTTTGGTCAATATTTATGACATGCATGAGTAATATCAAACTGAGATATAATACTAATGTTAAGGTACATGTCAAAAAATTTACAATTTTGAGGAATATTTGATAATAATAAATTACTAGAATATTCATGACATAAAACAAAAATTAACATACATACATATGCATCATGGGTATAATAAATTTGCTAACAAGTAGAATGATATGATATTCTTCAAAGGTGATATCCATACATGTATTTATTTATTTATTTTATTAAAAAAATGAAAGATCAAGTACAACATCACATGGGGAGTTTGAAACAAAATCAGTGAGGTTTTTTTTTTTTGAAAAGTAAGCAAACTACACTTTTGTGTATCACATGATTTTAATTAATTAAACTATAGATAAAAATGTCACTTTCATGTTAGAAGACAAGCATGTGATCATAAAGAAACAAATAAGCTATCACTATCAAGTTGAAAATCAACTTAGTAAAAATCAAATGATTTATTTTCTTTTAACTTTTGGTGTAATTAAAATAAAGAGTATGAGTTAATATTATCATGTCATGTGATAGATGAGACAAATATATCACTTTCAACAAGAGTAAATAAATACTAATGGTTGAGATATACCTCCTTCTTTTTGAAAAATGCTACTTGTTTTAAGAATGAAGCCAACAATTTTTGTTTGTGAAGGATTAATGCTCAATTGGAAACAAAGAACAAGGTGTTGATAACCTGTAGAAGGTTGTTCAAATATTGAGTAGAGA
Organism: Papaver armeniacum; assembly: GCA_023531295.1. Classification (NCBI taxonomy): domain Eukaryota; kingdom Viridiplantae; phylum Streptophyta; class Magnoliopsida; order Ranunculales; family Papaveraceae; genus Papaver; species Papaver armeniacum. The sequence goes on from JAJJWW010003909.1 coordinate 75,350, forward strand.
AATAGCAAGATAATATGGACACAAGAGAAGAAAACAAAGTAAAAGAGAAAGAGAATTAGTTGCTTCTTCATTTATTGTTCCATACTTTAAATACATGAAGAATAGAGAGTTGTGTAAGTACAAGTGGTAGTAAGGGAAAGAACAATTCCTACACGTGTCTAGTTTGAGAAAGAAGATGACATGCATCTTGACACATGTGATGTGTGGTCAGACACATTCCCACACATGTTACTACAACATTTCTCAATTACATCCGGAGATATGAGTTTGGATTGTATGCTTTTTAGTGCTGCTTATCATTAGAGCTCACCAGGACTAGGTAATTTCTTCTCTCAATCCGATTTTTTAATAGGGTTCATGTCAAATTTTTAGGGGTTTAGATTTATTTACGTTGTGTGTAAAATTAAGAGATTGGGTATTTAGTATTTCTTCTTAGATGATGTTTAATCAAATGTATAAATGTTTCTATCTAATTTTGGATTGTTTTGATCTAAATTAAAATTAAGGTTCATGTTTATATTTGGGGTTTCAGTATAATTTTGTCTTGCTTAAAAAATTAAGAGATTGTCAAAATTTTGGGATTTAGTTTAATTCATCTTGTGTGGAAAATTATGAGATTGGGTATTTAGTATTTCTTCTTAGCTAATGTTTAATCGAATGTATGAGTTTTTTCTACCTAATTTTGGATATTTTGATCAAAATTAAAATTAGGGTTCATGTTAAATTTTGAGGGGTTAGTATAAATTCTCTTGTGTGAAAAATTAAGAGATTAGGTATTTGTTGTTTAATGCTGTCAAGGGGAAGAGAATTGAACCCATGACACCATATGTCCAAGCTAAGGCTCTTCATTGATGTTTAATGTGTATCCTCAAGTTTACTTATTGATTACATTGTCTTTAATTTTTCCAGTCGGTGTAGCTACCATTGAGCGAGTTTTTTCAGCTATGCATATAGTGAAGAATCGTTTGCGAAGCTGTATGGGTAATTAGTACTTAAAAAATGCTTACTCACATATGTTGAATGAGATTTTTCGCAAAATTAACGCGATTTCAAGGTATGGAAACACGGCGTGGGCATTGTTGAATATAGTGAGAGTTGGGTTTCTTTCGGTAAAGCATACAAGGCGTTCTTTAGTGTAACAATGTTGCATATAAGATAGATTCTGGGACATTTTGTGGATATTTGAAGCACTTCTACATGATGCATAAAAACATAAATTTAGAGAAAATGATCCGATAATTAAGAATTAACTATCTAACATGTCTCTGGTAGTGTATATTTTGTTGTTCTTGAACTCTTTAAGTATTTTGATAGAGTATTTCAATCAAAAGTATTTTTGTTATATCTTTCTGTCTATTTTGTTGTTTGTTTCAAGTAGTTGTTGGTGAATTTGGTTATGGCACAACACTTGTATTCTCTTGTTAATGAAACTTTATATATATTCAAATTCAATTTATATTGTATGGTCGAAAAGGCATGTTTTTTACTACAACACTGGAGACGATGATCGGCCAATAAAATTCTTATAATAGGTGCATAATCTTTGATATGGGATGAATTTTTTTCCTAGTCTTTTTATTTTGGTTTGTATATCTTTTCTTGCACCCCCTCTCTTCAAATCCTGGCTCCGCCCCCGCACGGCCCAGTTTCCGGTAATTAAGCAAAATGGCCCTCCATAAGTATTTGCGATCTAGGGAATTCATCATCCATATTTTCAACTTGTGGGTTAGTAAGAATTTTCCTACAGAATAAGTTTCCCCTTCTGGAAGCCTACCCAATAAACTAGTATCCTAGAATGAAAAATATTTACAAGGTATGGGCATACGTATTTACAACACCTGGTTATTGCTTCAAGTCAAGCGATGAAGAGGTCATAAAACGCTATTTGATTCTGAAGATCGAAGGCAAACCTCTTCCGAATGATCATATTTATGAGACTACAGAAATTTACGGAGAAGCTTCTCAAAACATTGAGAAAATGTTTCAAGCAAGTAAAAAAAATATTATAGCGGATATGCGGGTTTTGATGAAAATTGCGATGATTCATTGTATTTCTTTCCCAAGTTGAAGAAAAGATGGGAAAGTGGTTGTCGAATCAGTAGAACTGCCCGAGGCGGAACGTGTACAGTTGATAAAGCAGGAAATCTATCCTAACTTCCAGTTGATAAAGAAGGAATGTGTGTACAGTTGATAAAGCAGAAATGTATCACTTCGTATCTATAAAACATGATCGCGTAATTGAATCACCCCACATGCGTGTTTATAAAACTCCATAGTAAAACCATTCGTACGTTGACTTTTATTTGTGCCAAAGCAAAAAATCACTGATTTTACTTCATCTTCCGAGAAAGGCCTCTTTAAATGCATACTATCTACATCAGAAATAGTAGGCGTATTCAACTGCTCGAAATCAGGTCTAATCCCATGAGATTCAGTAAATAAAGAAGAATAAAAAGCCTTTGTCTCTTTAACAATCAACTTCTTGTCAAAACATAAAGTAGCATCTATCTTAATGCAGGAAATGTTGTTGAGTTTGTATCTGAAACTAGCAATTTGATGAAGATTGGATGAGTTTCTTTCTCCATCTTTAGCCCATCTCTCTTTCTCCAATTTATAGAAATAGAAGTATGTTTAAATCTAGCTTGCTCCCTTTCAACAATATCTTCATCAGAGAGTCCAATGACTTCCTCAAGATTATCATGCATATCTATAGTAAGCTTTAAATTATCCAATTGAGCATGCAAATTACCAAAAGTATCTTTCTTCCATTTCTTCACAAAAAATTTCAAAGCTTGAAGTTTTTTGGCAAAAACATAACTAGGTTTACCTGTAAAAACAATACTATCCAACCGAATCCTAAGGTTCCTAAGAAAATACCGATGATGCGAATGAAATTATCAAACCTAAAAGGAGATTTCAACTTGTCTCCAGAATTGCAACATAAAAGAATATGAGTATGGTCTGATATAGGTCTTCTAAGTCTAATTTGCATTGGCACAGGACAATGCTCAATAAAATCAGGACTTTAAAGAAATCTATCTAACCTGACCAGAAGTGGTGGCTGTTGAGAATTAGTCCAGGTGAATCTTCCTCCTGCCATAGGTAAATCATGTTCAGTTTTCGAACTTGTACTTCATAGTTTGGTGTTTTATAAGTTACAACTTATAGAGTCATGTTCGGCATACTATGATACAACCCAACCTGGTAGTGTAGAAACATAAGTTAAAGATTTGGCTATAAAATTGCATTTCCGATATGAGCCGAACCTTGCCTTGGTGGATCATTTTTATAGGTTCGTCTAGCAATCTAACTTTTCGATCTAGCAGAAGATTGATTTTATCCGAAATAAATAAGGTTTGGCAGAAAATAATATATCAGATAATCAGTCGAACCTAAAGGTCTTCTTCATTATAAACTAGGTTCCGGTGAAAACGTGATACTTGAATATTAGCTAAATTGTTCTTCTGAAATATATGTAAAATAAAAAGATTTGGGTTCTAATATGCAGATCTGTGGCTAAATCTCTTTGCATAACGCTTCACACGACTCATTTATACTTGTGGTTTTAATCAATGATCAAAGATTTATGAATCAACAATTAATCACCGATGAAAAATAAAATCAAAATGGTTTGATAATGATTAAATAAGGTTAGGAATTAAAATGATTTTTGATTTTGAAAATAATTTTGGATTTTGGTTAGTTTAGGTTTATGTTTTAAATTTAGGTGAAAAGTATTTAAATAATTTAGAATAGTTAAGGGTAACCTAGTAATCTACCAAATATTACTAAACCTATTATAAACCCACCCAAAATACAGAACCTAGTTCTTAACTATAAGGTTCTTGTTAAATCTAATGAGACTAATTTCATTAAGACTAGTCATAAAAACCCAAGGTGACCAAACTTGTAGTACAAAAACCCCACTCAAATGTTGAGATTCATTAAAACTCCATCTTAAACTAAATTGATATAAAAACCCCAAACTTTAAAAATTTGATACAAAAACCCCAAATTTCAAAATTAGTTTCATCAAATTTTATGATGAAACCAAAAATTGGTTTCGTCGAATTCTATGAGGTTTCATCAAATTTTACGATGAAACCAAATTTTAGTTTCATCAAAATTTTGTTTTTATCAAAATTTTATTTTTTTGGGGGTTTTTGTGTTACTTTTGTTTTGGCGAGTTTTTTGTGAATGAATAGTGACACCTTTGGGGTTATAACTCGCGGACCGGTTATTATATAAGGTGCTTGTTAAATCTTACATATCTCTATATTGTGCCATTTCAATAAGGGTTTGGATAAATTCGAAGGATTTTGGGTTTATAATGAGGAGTCGTGCTGTCACGCGGATGGGCGCGTGATGACTATTGTGAACTCGCGGGTGACAGCTATTGTGCTATTTACGGAAATCCACAAACACGGATCCCAGATTTTACGGTATTTTACTATTTTCAGTATCTTATTAATCTTTTAACCTATGCGTATTATAACTTAATTATTAATTAGTCCTCTCCATTAATACCCCAAAACTGGTGTCAAAAGAATCATTGAAACCGATTTTCCCTGTGTCCCTGTAAGTGTAACTACATAAATTCTTATTTGTGGTCATATGAACTTATTCTCATTTGATGATCATATAAACTTATATTAAGAAGAAGCGTTATGCTTCTATCAGAGAAATTTTTGATATCTTCTCAGAGATGGGTATTAATTGGCTTGAGCTGCCAATTCTTACACCACAATAAAGTTTAATTTAGTAGAAAGAAGAAAAAAAAACCGATTTGATTTGAATTTGTAATTAATTAGATATGGTGTTGATCTCTAATACATACCTGCTATACTTGGTCTCCTCCCTAACTCAACTGATTGCTTAAAAAAAAAAAAATCAAAAAAATCACCATTTCTTTTGTCTAATTGCGAATCTCAGTCCATGGAGACTGAAAAGGGAAATTAAAGAAACGTGCATCAGGGACTGCTACAATTTTCTTTGAAGAAAGGGTATCAGTCAGTCATGGGAAATATAAAGATCATTCAGTGAGATTAGAACAGGAGAAATTAGGGAAATTAAGAAATCTCTTTTTTCCCCACAACCACCCAGATCTTGGAGTATTTTTCTGACTGGGATTTTTGTTGGTGGTGCAGAAGAAAGAGATTTGTCGGTGACGTGGGAAAGAATTGAGGTGAATAAATTTGGAAGATTTGTTGTCTTGTTGCTGGTGAATCGTGATGTCTCCTATCTCCATTACTTCTGACCTCTCTCTGAGAGCAGGGTTTGATTTATAACGAATAGAAAATACAGGGGTATTTAACAAATATAATCATAGGTAATTTTCTAATAGCTAGATCTAAACTGACGATACAGATCCAACGGTTATCACCTGCGAGTTCACAATAGCTGTCCGCGTGACAGCACGACTCTTATAATGAGTCTGAATTGAATGATCAATTATAGAAACAACAAAACTTCTCATGATGTTTGAGAAAAATATGGTTTGGTCCTTTTCAAGGTGATCCCATGTCTATTTGGTCCTTTCAGAAATCACCTTTTCCATATGGTCCATAATTATTAAAATATCTAAAGTACCCTTCTCTCTTATTTTTCCTCTCATGATTTTTTCTTTTGTTTATTTTCTCTACTAATTTTCTCTCATTCTTACCTTAATATTTAAAAGTTTAAAAATTAAATATCTCTCAAAATATATGTCAAAAATTAATAAATTTTATATATTCTAAAGCCCTCGACGATAGCTTTCCAACGAGTACCATTGTCGCTATGTTTGAGCTTTTAAATTTTTTTTTTTTATATGGACTTCATTCCAGAAATGAAGTTTGTTTGTATATATTTTATATGGACTTCATTTGAATGAAGTCGTTTATATGGACTTCATTCCAAATGAAGTCTGTTTGTATATGTTTTATATGGACTTCATTTCTGAATGAAATGCTTTTTTCATGTTTTTATGGACTTCATTCCGTAAATGAAGTCTGTTTGTATGTGTTTTATATGGACTTCATTTGGAATTAAGTTCGTTTGATATGTTTATATGGACTTCATTTAGGAATGAAGTCCATATAAAAACATAAAAAAAAACAGACTTCATTCCAGAAATGAAGTCCATATAAAACATATATAAACAGACTTTATTTCTGGAATGAAGTCCATATAAAAAAAAAAAATTAAAAGCTCCGAAACATAGCGACAATGGTACTCGTTGGAAAGCTAAAGTCGAGGGCTTTCAGAATATATAAAATTTATCATTTTTAGACATATGGTTCAAAAGATATTTAAGTTTTAAATTTTATTTATTTATTTTTATTAAGAGAGAGAAAAAACAAAGCGATTTGTGACATCACCTTAAGACCAAACCATTATTTGTTAGGACCAAATAATAATATAAGGGTGTTTTTTCACTACACGATGACATTTACATCATCCATGACATCACCCTAAGACCAAACTATAATTTTTAGGACCAAATGATAATTTATACTACCAAATAGGACCAAACAGACAATTGACTAGGTCAATTAGACTAGAATCTCTCTAATATATTATTTCTAGGACCATAGGGTATTTCCTACATGATGTTTTTGGATATGAGCTAAAAGTCCAGAACCCTAAACTCTTTTTCAATTGTGTTTTACCATTTTCTCTCAAGAAGTAGTACTAGTCAAAGAGGGTCGTACATGGTCTGGATACTGATTGTACATGTTTGTCCATGTTTATTGATTGTACCTTGATGCCTTCCTTGTTTTCGGTTTTTCATTGATTTAGAGTCTAACTACAAATCCAAGTAGTTAATTTGAAGTTTGTCCATGTTTATTGATTGTACCTTGATGCCTTCTTTATTTTCGGTTTTTCATTTTCATGCACGCAATCTGTTCGATGAAAGAAGTATCATAGTTTCTTCTCTTTGTCTAGGATTTTTAGTGGAAGACTAATGGTCATCTTCTTTTGTACTGACAACAATTTGATAACCATCTCAGGAAAGATCATTGGGGGAATCATGGTGCTGAAAAACAAGAAGAAATGCAAAATTTTGTTCAACAACAATGTGGGTGTGGGAGAGGATAAGATAAGTAAATTGCCTGATGCACTTATTCATCATATTCTTTCTTTCCTTCCAACAAAATGTGTCATGTCTACCTGCATATTATCCAAAAGATGTAAGTACGTATCCAATTCTGTCCCAACTCTTGATTTTAGTAAGTGGCTGGCTACAAATGTTACTGAAGAAGAAAACTCCCTGAAAACCCAGCAGTTTATGAATTTTTTGGACACCGTGTTATATCTTCATGAGAAGCCTAAAATTCAGAAATTCTGTCTCAGTTTCGGATATAGTCACCCTTTTGATGAAGCCCGAGTAAATAAATGGATTGGCATTGTTATAATGCGTAAAGTTGAAGAACTTTTTGTTTCACTAGGATCACAAACATCCTTCGTATTTCCTCTATCATTTTTTACCTGTGATTCATTAACAGTGTTGGACTTATCCAGTGTAAGACTAAATGTTCCGAGCATGGTTTCTTTTCCAAGGCTGAAATTACTTCGGTTATATGACGTGGAATTTATGAATGGGATCTCGATCGGAAAACTAATTTCTAACTGCCCCATCCTTGAAAAGTTGCGGTTCTGTTTGGGAGCTTGGAAATGGGATACCATATCCTGGATTAGGTTATCATATTTTAATTTATGATAATCTGGAGATTGATTGGTTTTAGTGATGTTTGTCTTAAATTTTATCCTATCCTGGGTTAACTTAAATAGTGTTTGTTTGATACGATGTCCAGCAGTAGGTTAATATAAATAATGTTTGTTTCAAACACCCAAATCCGTATAAATTAATGTTGGACATTTTAGAATTAAAATATCTAAAATTATAAATATTAAAATAATAATTCGATAAAAAATAAAAATATCCGAAAATTAATAAAAACAATATTGAAAAAAATTAATTATTAAAAATTAAATAGTACGACGACGTCGTCGATAATTATTCCACGTTGCATCAGCAATCGAAGTACGAAGTTCTGACGCTAAATCTCGTTCTCTATTTCTCCCGAGTCTGGCACCTTCGTTATTGTCTTCTGGTATCCCAGGATCAGTTTCTGGTGCAGTGTTAACATCTTCACCATCAAGAAACAAATCATTTATACACTCTCTGCGAATATGGTTATGGATGATGCAACAAGCTAGCACAATTTTCACTTGTGATTCATACGGATATTGAGGTTGTGCTTGCAAAATAATGAATCGCCTTTTAAGTATTCCAATAATACGCTCAACTGCATTTCGTAATGATGAGTGTCGAAGATTAAATAATTCTTTGGCATCTGTTGGGCGATTTCCACCATATTCTTTCAAGTGATAACGAACGCCTCGATACTGAGTAATAAAACTTGGCGTAAGAGCAAAACCTGCATCTCCAAGATAAAATTTTCCTACACAAGTAAAAATTTAAGATAACCCCAATAGTAAAAGAAAGAAATATTTACCCCAATAGTACAATAAAAAAATAATGATATATATCATACCTTCTGGTACTATTAATTTATCGGATCTTGTTAAGGCTGAATCTAGTACACGCCCGTCATGAGCCGAACCTTCCCAACCCGCAAGAACATAATGAAATTGCAAATCGAATGAGCATGCTACTAAAACGTTTTGAGAAATAAATCCTTTTCTTTCCGATAAAGATGTTGTTCTTCCTCACTAACCATTGTTTTATGTGAGTTCCGTCTATTGCTCCAACACGCTTCTAGGTCGAATACATACAATAGGTTAATTTTAATTAATAAAAATAACACAAAATGAATTTTAATTAACGAAATAACGATAAAATTTGTGTACCTTAAAGTATGGATAAAATCTCGGATTGTCTCTTATCTCATCAGGAGTACAAGAACCTGCCGGTTGCAAGAAATCATCTCGCAAGTTGAACAATAGCATCCAAAACAAGCATTAAAGTGTCGTCGATTGTCTCACAGAATGTTGAAAACGTTCTTGGAGTACTCTATTGCGTTCATTGTGACCAACGGCAAGCATAAATATCGCCACCTTCTCCTCGACTCTAACTCCCTTGCTATGGCGAACAAATCGTTTTTTTCTTGTAACAATTCACATAATAGCAAAAACATGCTTTTCCATTCGAAAATTGTTTTGACATCGCGCATCATGTCCATTTAGAACTTCATCTACGTGGGCTGAGCCACTAAGAATTGAATCATAACATACTGTCTTCTCCACAAAGTATTGATAATAACATCCTATCAATGACGTTGTCGCTGCTGTGACAGCTACTATGGCATCCTCGTCATCTTCCGAACTAGCCATAAATAAAATATATTATGTACCTAATCATGAAAAAGAAATGCAAACAATCAAAACCAAATAAATAATGAATTTGAATTTATTGTAAATTTAAATAAGTAATCATACCAATAACTCTAATCCATAATAATTAAAAATCTGATACCATGTTGTGGACTTCAATTTGAACCTAAAAAAAGAAAGACAAAACTCAAAATATCCACCTAATTATTTGGAAACCAAACCATATAAATCCAGACTAAACTCAAATCATCGACCTAATCACTTATGCCACTTTAATAATAATCAGAATAGTTAAGCTTTGACAATAACCAACGTCGTCTCCTATCTCCACTCAACGCTATGAAAATCTTTGCTTTCTTCTCGTCTTCCAATAACTCTAAACCTTGCATGAATAAAAACTCATCCAATTCTGGTTCTATTTCCTCAAGTGCAGCAACTACACTTTTCTCTAAAGAAGAGTTTCTATTTTCCTCTTTTTTGGTCGCTATATTGTTAACAGCACTTGCCATCAAATTAATTGCTTCTACCATCCCTTCGCCGACTTTTTTGTCTTTCTATATGAAGGCAGAACTAGATCCTATTGATGTTCTCGGTTTTTTTGCAGTTCGGATGTATTATCATCACTAACATTGCCGTTTCCATACGTATTCTCGTTCGGGTCTTCAGGATTCTCATTCGGTATTGAGTATTATCATCACGGTCCTCATCGACCTCATTAATATCATCCCTAAACCTGCTATGCTTTCCAAAGGCCCCTTTGTCACCAAATATCATAGCTAATTCATCATATTGTGGAAGAGACCTTGTCCTCCATTGTTTGCATTCCGGATGTTCCTACAAGTTCAATTTATAATTTAATTACTTATAAATATGATGATTATATCATACAGACTTGATAAAAGAGATTAAATAAAACCACAAACCTCGATATGCTTTGTCCATACAAAGATCGGGTGCAGTGACAATTTCTTTTCCATCATTCCAACCAAAACCGCTTTGACCTCTAAGACTACTTACAACATTAAAATTTTTCTTCAAATTTTTCATGCGATTTTTCAGCACTTCCTTATTAAAAGAAGGACCAAAGCTTTCTTTGAATTTGGTGACTATGCTCACCCAGGCAGATTTGCTGAATTGACCATCAAGTAATTGTTTATTAACCACTTGTTCTACCATAAGTTCTATAAACAGTTGATCCATTGGAGGAGTCCAAGTGGTTCTCCCATTTGCGGCACTCGATGATTCACTTTCCATAAGTTCTATAAAGAAAATTTAAAATGTGAAAGATAAAAACAAGCAGATGCTAAAAGAAAACAAAAAAACGAATGTAAGTACAGTATTACATGCGGCACTGAAAAGAATTCCAAAACTCAAACAACATTTCCAGATAACGCTAGTGACAATCTCGATGCTAAAAGAAGTACAACCTAATCTCAACGCTAGTGACAATCTCAAAGCGAAAGAATAATAGTCACAAGTAAATCTCCAGATCTACTATAGGAATTGTACTAATTACAAAGCCTCCGGAACTTTTAGATCAATAATATTACTCAAACGGAAACAGTGCTCATACCAAAAGTCCACAAAGTATTAAATGAAAAATGCACGAACTCTCATGAAACATCAAGGATCTAAAAACAATGAAGTCCAGTTGATTAATATAGTAAACTAGAACATGACAGACTAACTTATTTACATCAAACATAAAAGCACCCTAGTATAAGTTCTCCCATTTGCGGCACTCGATGATTCACTCTCCATAAGTTCTATATAGAAAATTTAAAACGTGAAAGATAAAAACAAGTATAAGTTAACAGAAAAAGAAAAAAAAATAAAAAACAAATGTAAGCACTTAACTACAAGGACTAAACCCATGCACTGACTAAACTACACAAGGACTAAAACGTTCTTGCGCACTGCATAAGTTGGCAATGAAAAAGGACTAAACCCATGCACTGACTAAACTACACAAGGACTAAAATGTTCTTGCGCACTGCATTAGTTGGCAATGAAAAAGGAACATATTTGATTTAATTACAAGGTTTGTGGAGCCGTTTATAGAAATTGAATTTGACAAGAAAAAATCTGAATTGTAAGCCTAAAAAGTCTAGTTTTTGCCTAGATTTGCTAAGCTAGCAATAGCATCCAATTCAAAATCTGTGTCTCCCTCTCTAGAAACACCATTCTTACTAAGGCAGCGATAGCATCCAATTTTTTTTTACAGACCTTAGATTTGCTAAAATAAGCACCAGCTCATTAATTAAGTCATCCATCGGAACACCAAGAGTATAAACTGTTTCAATGTGTTGATATTTTTAATTGCCTGGAATAGTCACCTAAAGTGGTTGATTGATTAAGAATTTAGTGTATAGACAAAGAAGGGGGCATGAGTGGACATAAGTGCCGGGAGTTCAGTGACAGAAATATCAGCTCACAATTATTCTGGCATATGCCAAACAGCCACCAATCAAGATAGGAATCCATCTTAATTTTCCACAGAGAAATTCCCATTGAAGAATTTTATCAAACAGCTATGGTGTATTGTTTGATTCCAGTCATAGCACCCCATTAGGTGTCACACTTTTCTTACTGGGGTTCGGAATCTTTGGAATCTGTTTTGACCGTGCGAAGATTTTTCAAGTTTCTCCAGCTCTCCCCTAATCTAGAAACGATTGTCTTTGTTCAGGTAAGTCAGTCACCTCTTACCTCCAATATAATAAAAAGAATCTCTTTTTGGTTATCCTAAACTGGTATCACTCGTGTTCTCTTTCGGAAGTCGCCAAACTTTCATAATTATTCTTTTCCATAACCCGTTTGAGCCACATTTATAGAAATTAAGTAGCTCGTGTTTGTGTTAGCATCACAACTTAGTTTTTTTGTATTGTATTTTGCTGAAAATAGGATCGCAATCGGCTTGGCGAGCCAGCGATAGACCAATAGAGGGCGAGAGCAGTACCAAGATGGGTGACTGTTTGGGAAGTCCTCGTGTACCTTTGTTTGGTTGCAAACCAGCCATTCCCTTGGGAAAGGGCGTGGGCAGTACCAAGATGGGTGACTGCTTGGGAAGTCCTCGTATTCCTTTTCTAGCCTACCAACCTTGTTTGTGACCAAAGGCTTAGAAAAGGAAGAAGATCGTATTTTGCTGAACTTTTGCTTTGATTGTTGTAGGGCATTCGCACCTGTGAAGAAGAGGGTGATGGTTATTGGTCAGTTGATCCTAGATCTTCGCCACCAAACCTAAAGTCAATCAAACTCAATTATTTTTATGGGTTCCCGGAGGAGCTAAATGCGATTAAACTCTTTCTGAAATATGCTGGATTTCTTGAGACTGTAACCATTGTAGCTTCTCCAGGGCTCTCCAAAAATCACGAGGAATTAATAAATGTAATGAAGCTGTTACTAATGATTCCAAGACCTGCAAATTGTGTGGTTAGGTTCTTGACGAGCTCTGAAAATGCTTAGCAATCTTTTAATCTTATGTTCAGGATGATTCTAAAAGTTCCCCTGTGAGTGTTTACAGGTATTATCAGTTGTATCTTTTCTGGACTGTGCTGGTTTAATTTCCTGAACCATCAAGAATAGAGTACTAACTAGTTAAATGTTTTGATTCTGCCCCGGTATTTGTTTCTTAGTATTATTTTTGCTTTAGATAATTTGGCAGGACTGGAGCCTGTATCAGCTATATTGAATGAAACTAGAATGATGGGACGTCGAAGCGGGTTGTCTAAATGTCTAAATCAAGCCAAAGAGCATGACCCAATTCAATATAGACTATTATTTTTAGGGGTGAGCAACGGACGGACGGTTGCGGATTAGGGGTCACCCGCAACCAAACCGTCAAAGTTGCGGATTTGGAAAATTGAACCGTGACCGGCCCAATCACCGCGGATTTCACATCCGCGGATCCGCGGATAATGCGGACCGGTTGCGGATTAACCGCGGATTTATAAGGGGAAAAAATTATGTTAGCACAAGGTAGTCCAACTTGTCATCGATAACTTGCCATTGTCAGAGAGCTCATTTGGCTAGAAGTCAGAAGACATGGAACTTGGAAGGATGAATAAACGAACATGATGTTTTGAAGCCCATCCCATCATACTATTGTTTATGTGTAACAATGAATGAGAAATGAGAATGATTGGGCCGGCCTAAAACCTCTTATTAACACATACTCAGCGGGCTTTATTAACTAGGCTTTATCCTTAGTAATTTTATTAAGTTCTCTTATTACCTTGCGGTGCGGGTGAATCCGCGGATTTGCAAAACCAACCGCACCCAAACCGCTAAAATGTGCGGATTTAAGAATCCCATCCGTGTCCGGCCCATACGTCTTGCGGTTTGGATCAAATCCGCATTTTATGGACGGTCATGATGAAATCATGTTCCGGTTTTTTTGCTCAGCCCTAATTATTTTGTGAGCGAGCACAGCTGAAGATGGCATAAATAACCATGCCCCATACTAAATTATAACCCATAATAACCTGGCTAAATTGGGCCTACTACACATAATTTGGGCCTACTACTGGATGAAAAAAAAGGTCATTAGAAATAACTTTCATACTACCCGTTATCCAACAATTACCTAAGTACCTAATTTACCCCTGTTTAATTCAAACAAATTTTTTTTTTTCGTGAACAGTACCAAGAATCGGTTTATGTTCATGCACTCATGAACCGATTATGGGTTGGTGTTTCAAAATTAACAGAGGACTTCCAAAATCGGTTGACTATGGCATATATATAATCCGATTCCGCAAATCGGGGTTTTATGTGACATATATAAACCGATTGTTCTCTTTCTTAAGAATTTTTTTTTCATTCATTTCATTATTGTAGGATGCATTTAGCACATGCATCAAGCTTTTAAACCCCTAGGCGACCCTAGTGGACGAGTTATTGTCTCGTGAGGGTTTACATAGAGGTCTACCCACAAAACCTATACGAAATTTTTTAAAGCCATCAATCTTCGTCCGAGGACGATACACCCTCCATCATCTACGGGGCATACTCCGGGATTTTGGATTCCATGAATTGATAGCTTGCATCGAATGTGAATGCTTCCCCCTTTTCCTCCAAGTAGCGCGCTTTCACGGCTTCATGCTACAAAAACAAAACACAAACTTAATTTGTTAGTGGTGTTTAGTAGGAAGATCAAACAACATGGATCACGTAAAATAAACCACAAAAAAACTTACAAATTGTTCAATAGACTTACAAATTGGTTTTTGGATAGCTAAATAAGCAAGTATCGCGTTTACGATGACTAGGTGCCTCTCATGGACTTGTTGAACACTTCTTCCATTTGGATTTCCAAATTCTTGGCTAAATTTGTTGTGTACCCTAGCCCAAAAGGTTACGGAATCCAACCTTACCGAGGATTGACGTCTAACTCGAGTTTCCGCGTACCATGCTTTGGTGATCGCCAAATCTTCGTTTGAATCAAATGATGCCATTTCTTGTATTTGGAGGTATGAAATGAGTAGTTGTAGAGTATATGGAGCGAGGGGAATAAAATGATCAATTTTGGGGCAAATGGGGTCCAAGGGTGAGGTCTCTATTTATAGAGAATTCCCTAACGGCTATTTTTTTTTGAAAAACGTGAAATAATTTGGCATAATCGGTCTTCTAGAAGGTATGTATAAACCGATTGAAATTTAATGCCACCAAGAATCGGTCTTTTTTTGTGACCAACATAAACCGATTAAAGACATGTAAAATAATAGAATTTTCACCGAAACTAATCGGTTTATATATATGCATATGTGACCCGATTCTAGCTTGAAAAACATACAGGAAAAAATAGCTTACACAATCGGTTTATGTTGACATATCGAGTAGACCGATTGTTGCAACACATGATTATAGTTAAAAAAATCTGGTGCAACCTCATGACTTCAACAAAAAATTCAAGTGCATTAAGTTGAACTAACCTTAAAAGAGTATTAAGAACTTAAAAGAGTTGAACTTAAAACATCCAAAATACAAACCATCAGAACTTAAAACATCCAAAATACAAACCTTAAAAGTCTTATAAACCTAAACTTTTAATATCTAAAACTTAAACGTAAAAACTTAAAGTGCGGGAGCAGCACCAAAGCAGCAGAAGACCACCCCAGGGAGCATTTGCAAAGACTACAATCAGCAGGAGCACAATCACCATCATCACCAGCATCAACACCATCAGGAGCAGCAGTTTGTGCTTGAGCCATTTGTTCCCACATACCTTCCATTTCTTCATGGAGCTCCCTCTCAGCTGAAATCATGTTTCTCCTCATCCTAGTGAACCTCATGACCTCACGAAGCTCCTCCAGTGCAAGCTTGTCAATCAATGCGAGGGCTTGTTCAAGATGGGTCTCACGCCCATAGGCAAACTTATAGAGGCTTCTTTCTGACACTCGTTGTGGTTTCCAAAGGATGTCCTCCAATGTGATCTCTCGAGAGTAAAACGGTAGGTGTGAGAAGTCCATATCTACATAAAACCAAAAAAAAAACTAGTTAATAATCGGTACATAATGAAATATATGTAATCTGATTCTGACTACAAAAACATACAGGAATGTCAAACATTCACAATCGGTTTATGTGATACATATATAAAATCCGATTATGAAAAGGAATCTGAAGAGACAGTCATAATCGGTAAATTAACAAGCACATAAAACCCGATTATGGGATCGCATAATTAAAAAAAAAAGGTACCCAGAATCGGATTATTTTAAAGCACTTATAAACCGATTCTGGTGATGTATTTTCATCTTTTGTTTCAAACTCTAAAATCGGTTGATGTTAATCATCATATAAACCGATAATTATGCATGTTCTTCATGGCGGAAACCAAAACCCAGAATCGGTTTATGTCCACATAAAACGATTCTGGGTGTAATCAGAGATTTTGATTTTCGAAAATTGAAGATTTAAACATGTAAATCAATGAAGAAATGCAAATCATAGAATGGGTTGATGGAGATTTACCTTTTTCTTGGTTGGTTCGAGGATTCATTGGAGAAGAGGATGAAGATTTTTTTTTTTGTATTAGGGTTTTGAGAATTTGGAAAGATTAGGAAGAAAATAGAAAGTTTTTTAGGTTTAGGTTTTTCTTTTTTTGGATTTACTGAAAATGAAAAGATTACTATTTATATGAGATAGTTTTGGAAATTAATGTGGGGGTAAATTAGTATTTTTTAGAAGTTTGGGTGCCTAGAGTAATTTGGTGGTGTGGGAAGGTAAATTTGAGAGGCCCAAATTAAGTGTAGTAGACCCCAATTTAGCCCGGCATAATAAATGTCATTTTCGTTCAATTTTTTTGTTTTGTTTTTTTTTTTTTTTTTTTTTTTTTTTTTTTTGGTGCTAGCTGTGAAATAAGATCCCCGGTTCTTGTTTACCAACCAACACTTAAGTCATTGAATCGAATGCTAATCAATTAAGCTGTTTGAAGACTATGGACAAAAACCGAAGACTTTTAATAGCCGGTTTGATCACCCCTCGAACCATGGGAACTTACGAATGGTGCGATTCCCTGGCTTGGCCATTTTATTTGGCAATGTAAAAAGGGAAGAAAAAAAGAAAAGGAAAGTGTAGAATTCTGAAGAGGGCAACATGCACACTCGTAACATGAGTTGCTCTTGCTCTTCCTCTAGCTATTATGCGCAATTCTGGGCGCTTGGGATGTGCTTTCAAGCGACAAGATTATAGATCCTTAAACTAAATACACAAGTTAAAAACCTGCGAGAACAACAATAATGCATCAATAGTGAAACCCAAAAATTAAATCAAACTATAGAAAATGTATTGATGTTAACTATGTGTGGACAAGTTGTTCTTCCGGAAGTATATATCAAAAAGAAAAAAAGAAAAAATTGTATCAAAAATTGGAACACTCACGAGGAGACTTTTAAAATCATCCTGATGACAAAGATTAGAATAACAACACTAACATACTTAAAGTATTGTTAGTTGTCTTTAGACCTCATTAAAAACTTGACCACACAATTTGCAGGCTTCGGAAACATTAGTAACATCCTCGTTACACATAGTTGATGGTCTTTGGACAGCTCTTGAGAAGCTACAATGGTTACCGTCTGAAGAAAACTAGCGTATTTCAGAAAGAGTTTAATCGCATTTAGCTCTATTAGTTTCCCATGAAACTCTTTGAATGCGATTGACTTCAAGTGTGGTAATGAACATTTAAGATCAACTAACCAACGCCCATCATCAAATTCGTCAGTTTGGTGAATGCTCTACAGAAATCAAAATAAAAAGGTTAACAAATTACGAGACCACAAAAGAATACAGTAGTGATGCTAGCACACGCTACCGAGTTTTTTAAGTGAGACATGCAAATCGGCAGTTTTTCCGGTATGGTAACTCAAATGAGAGAACTGAACACCAATGCTAAACAAAAGAAACAATTCCTTTTAACTATATATATTGGGATGTTAGAGGACGTTCATGACTTGCCTTATGAAAGATAATGGATTCTAAATTAGGCGAGAGCTGGAGAAACAGCTGCAGAAACCTGAAAAATTTTCTCACCATAGGAACAGGATCTAAATCAATATATAAATGTGAAGTCACTTCAAGATGGATCAAATTGTTGAATGTGGGCAAATTGGTGAAGAGGATATCCGCGTCAGCTAGAACCTAATCACAGAAAAATAAGAAAAAGTAATTAGATTCATAAAACCAAAGCACAATGAAGCTGATACTACGAAATGCCATACTGATTAAATTCACAACAACGTAATCAATTATGTAAGTATCATCTAAAGTAATTAGGCATACCATAAATGAATAGACACGTATTTTAAGGAGCTTTGCACTTGAAAGCTTTTCGAAAAGCTTGGCAAATACTTTGTACCCGTATTCGTATCCCTCATTGATGTCAAAGTCAACATCTGCCTCAGTTATTGATGGAAAGCTATCAAGGACAAAGTCTGCCGGTGGACTTGCTCCTGAGTAACTAAAGGTCAATAAATTTGGAGTAGAAATCTTCACCGTGGACTTTAATAAGCAACAAGAATCGATCAATAAGTGCTTCAGTGTGGGATTCATAATGCATAACCTTCTAGTCATATCACAACCAGACAATCTCAACTCTTCAAGGATTGGGCAGTTAGAAAACAATTTTCTGGTCGAGGTTTCATTCACAAAACTAAGACGTGTGAGTCGAAGTTTCTTAAGATTTGGAAAATGAACTGAGTTTGGAATAATGAATTTGGCAGTAGGATTGAAATACAAATCCAACCGTCTCAGTGAATCACAAGTAAAGAATGACAGAGGAAATATTGGGGTTGTACTTGGATATGTAATGCGAAGCCAAAGTTTTTCCACATTACGCTTCGTAATAGTACTGATCCATCTATTAACTCGAGATTCATCAATAAACTTATTCAGATAGAGATAGCACTTCTGGATATTAGGCTTCTCATAAATAAATAGGAGCGTGTCCAGAAAATTCATGAACCGTTTGGTTTCCAACTTTATTTCTCTTTTAGTACCCTTGAGAGATCCCCGCCAGTCACGAAAGTCAAGAATAGGAACAGAATTGACTACATAGTTCCATCTTTTGGATAAAATGCAGGTAGACATAGCACATTTGGTTGGAAGGAAAGAAAGAACATGCTGAATTCGTTCATCAGGTAAATTACTTATCTCATCCACTCCCGTGTCCACACTGCTGTTGTGCAAAATTTCGTAGCGTTTCTTCTTTCTTTCCCGCACCATGATTCCACTTTCCTGAGTAAGTTATTTAACGGAAATCAGTATAAACTGATGGTAACATCATGAATTTTCTATGGTGCATACAGTTATGATTTCAATATTAAAATAGCAAAAAGAAGTAAGAAACATCACAAAGCACTTCTGCTAGTGCAGATACAAGAAAACCAAAAGCCATAAAACAGGTAAAACAAAAGAAAGCGAGAGGCATCCTCTTTAACATGCACACAGTTGAATATAATTGGAAACAGGAGACTGATGCTGGCATCTAAGCTTATTAAACTGACACTTTCACTACATAAACTCTAGCGGAATGGTCCAGTGGCATGCATGAACATATGTTAGCGTAAATAAAACTATGACTTCAATCACAAATTATGTTGTCAAAGGCGTCGCCTAGGCGCCGCCTAGGCGTCAAAGTGGCCTTATTCTGAACTTGGGCGCCACGCGGTAGGTAAGGAGATGCCACTTTAAAAAGTGGCGCCCAGGCGTCGCCTTTTTAGGCGCTCAGGCCAAGGTGACAGTTTGTTGGCGCCAAAGTGGCATTTCATGCCAAAAAAGGAAAAAAACTATTGCCAAAAATCTTTTGAAAACATTAAGTGTACATTAATATTTTAAAACCCTAAGCTAATTATGTTAAGAAACAGATCATTCCTAGCTGCTTTTGTTAATTACTTCAACAATAGTGAAGGAAAAAAAAATCTTTCCAAATTTTTTGCAAATCTTTTCATTAAGATTTACAAGCTAATATAGAAAATCCTAAGCTAATTATCAGTTATGTCAAGAACATAAACTTATGTGAGAATTATTGTTCTACTCCGCGGCTTCGCCGCGCCTCGCTGCGGCTTGAGATTTTTCACCTGACGCCACGCGGCGTCTTACGCCCATGACAACATAGATCACAAATCATGCGAAGTCAATTTAACTGTATAATCAACTATTCACAACAGCATAATATTTGCCAAAAGAATAATAATTCAAGCATAACTTAAGATATCAAGAATACCTGTTTTGCCATCAAAAAGAAATATAATCCAAAACGGAAGCTATGAAAGTCTCTGAGATTTATTATTGTTCGGTAGATGGAGTAATTGTAGCTCGAATGAGAATGAAAGTAACTGATCGAGTGACTTACAAAGAAACCCTAAATTTTATTAGTAAAACTATGATATATCTTTTCGTTCGATGATTGATGTTTCTTCATACCTAAGCAAGACCAGAAGGCTAGCCAAATTTAATTTTGCTAAATTAAATAAGGAGAACAAGGGTTTGACACTCTTGAGTAAGAAATTCCTAAAATACCATAGAACCTGTAATGGGCTTTAATATGGTTATGAGCCCATTCTTATACTTCTCACCATTTTGATTTTTGAGCTTATTCTCTGACCATGTACTATAACCGTTTTTTGGGGACCATGGTTTTATTTTGGGCAAGACATTAGTGGTAATTCTAGGTCACCCCTTATCTAAAAATTTAGATTAATACCAAAATTACCCTCCTGATTATTTTTGTATAATGATTAGTTAGTGTGATGAATCTTTGATTAAGGTTAAATTAATAGATTGTTTTTTTTAAAGAATTAAACTTATTGAGTGACTAAAGTAATTGAAGAAGAAGAAGATGAAGAAAAAAATTATTTTGAGATGGGTGAATATAGAGAAAAAACTTCCTCTGGGTACCGAAGTATGCTTGTAACTTAGTGAATGTTGCTATAAACGGCCTAAAATATCTTGAAAATCAAAATTGTAACAAAAAAAAATTTCAACCAGGTCAACAAAGTTCGGTTTTATTATATGAATAACATGTAACCGAACTGTCTGCAACTGCAGTTCGGTTATAAATCCAAAATCACAGGCAACCGAACCAAAGCTTTAATGGAGTTTTCGTTTTTTCAGCTAGCTGATGAAAAATCAAATGTAACCGAACTACTATGCTTGAGTTTACAGAGTTTTGTTCGGTTCAGTCGACTAGACCACATTGTAACCGAACTTTAAACAACAGAGTTCGGTAAGTTCGCCGAATTTTGTTTTTAGCGAATAAACCGAACTCAACATTTGGCTATATAGAGAAGAGTTCGGTTTTGAAATTATTTTTGCGAGTTAGCCGAACTCATTTACAGAGGTATGTTCGATTGGTTCGCAAACTTCAACGCAACCAAGTTCCCAACCAAACTGCAGGTTAAAAGTAACCAAGTGTTAGAAGTTCGGTTGGTTCGCAAACTTCAACAAATTTTGCGAATTAACCGAACTGAGCTTATATATGCAATTAGGCAAACGTTCGGTTAAAGTAAAAACTTAACAATTTTTGCGATCCAACTGAACCGTACTTGCAAATGCATGTATGGAATTAGCCCATAGTTCGGTTAAAAGTATTTTTTGCGAATCAACAAAACTCTGAGTTCGGTTCAGAAAAAATTAATTCGCGATAACCGAACTTATGCGACGAAACCGAACGTTTTGCGACGCAGCCGAACTAAAAGTTTGGCTAGGACTTTTTTTTTTACAACATAACCGAACCTGTCTCTGAAAAAAAAAAAAACCTCCATTAAACCTCTCTGCAACTTCCATTTTCAACTCATTTTGATGATTACTTCTCATTTTTTCAACCAAAAACGAATGACAAGTAATGAGTTTGTGAGAATATCTTTGTTAATGATTAAAATTAAGCTATTGTTTATGGGTAAAAATCGTTTCTGCTGATTTCGGTAATTTCGGTAGGTGAGTGAGAAACTGGTTCAAACCCTAAACAAATGTGCTGCACGTGAGCACTTTATAGATTCGAGAGATCAACATTACAAGTCCGGCCTAAACCAAGAAATGGCCGTTCCGGACTTGCTTCGGTCACAAAGTGGAGGAGAAGGGTTGATTTGGGGAGGAAGCAAAGAAAGGTGTTGAGGAGAGTAGTATCTCGACTTGTATCGAAAGTGAAAGCTTAGGAAGCTTGCAAGAGATGAAAGCTTTTGGGAGAGCTTGCAAAGTTGCCTTTCCGAGAGTGTAGTATTTTTCTCTCCGACCGAAACTTGTTGTCTGGTGGAAATAGGTAAGACCTATTTATACAAGTCGAGATTTGAAACGTACCCTGACCTCATGAAGGAAGAGAGTAAAGGGTGAAATAATGGGAGGAGGTGGTAACCGCATGGTGTTAATGGGTGAAAACGTTTTCACCATTATTTCCTCTTTTATTTGACCACTTTATTCCTTTTCACGCTTTCTTAATGTGAGCGTAGTGTACACTGCATGCTGTGACCGCCAAACCAAAACCCTAGAAAGCATCCCCCAGTTTGTGTTGATGTCTCGAGTGTTGGTTGCATCTTGTGTGCAAGTGGTGCTGCTAGGGACGCATGTGGCATGTGCGGAATGCCTTCGTTGCGAGTTGCACCTCGAGCGTAAGTGGTAATGCCAGAGCTGCTAATGGCGTGTGTGGCATGTGCCAACGGCATGTGCGGAATGCCTTGGTGGTAGGTTGCACGGTTTGCAAGTTAGGCTACCAGCGTGTGTGTTTGGCATGTGCCAATGGCATGTGCGGAATGCCTTGGTGGTAGGTTGCACGGTTTGCAAGTTAGGCTACCGGCGTGTGTGTTTGGCATGTGCGGAATGCCTTGTACGGCCATGTTGACCTAGTTGCAAGTCTTGCAAGCCTAGGGCGCTATATTTGGCGTGGGCCAAAGGCATAGCGGCTTGGAAATATGGCATGCGATACGTGTTGGCATGTGCCAATGGCACGTACGGCCATGTTGACCTAGTTGCAAGTCTTGCAAGCCTAGGGCGCTATATTTGGCGTGGGCCAAAGGCATAGCGGCTTGGAAATATGGCCTGCGATACGTGTTGGCATGTGCCAATGGCACGTACGGCCATGTTGACCTAGTTGCAAGTCTTGCAAGCCTAGGGCGCTATATTTGGCGTGGGCCAAAGGCATAGCGGCTTGGAAATATGGCCTGCGATATGTCTTGGCATGTGCCAATGGCACGTACGGCCATGTTGACCTAGTTGCAAGTCTTGCAAGCCTAGGGCGCTATATTTGGCGTGGGCCAAAGGCATAGCGGCTTGGAAATATGGCCTGCGATACGTGTTGGCGTGTGCCAATGGCACGTACGGCCATGTTGACCTAGTTGCAAGTCTTGCAAGCCTAGGGCGCTATATTTGGCGTGGGCCAAAGGCATAGCGTCTTGGAAATATGGCCTGCGATATGTCTTGGCATGTGCCAATGGCACGTACGGCCATGTTGACCTAGTTGCAAGTCTTGCAAGCCTAGGGCGCTATATTTGGCGTGGGCCAAAGGCATAGCGGCTTGGAAATATGGCCTGCGATACGTGTTGGCGTGTGCCAATGGCACGTACGGCCATGTTGACCTAGTTGCAAGTCTTGCAAGCCTAGGGCGCTATATTTGGCGTGGGCCAAAGGCAAAGCGGCTTGGAAATATGGCCTGCGATACGTGTTGGCATGTGCCAATGGCACGTACGGCCATGTTGACCTAGTTGCAAGTCTTGCAAGCCTAGGGCGCTATATTTGGCGTGGGCCAAAGGCATAGCGGCTTGGAAATATGGCCTGCGATACGTGTTGGCATGTGCCAATGGCACGTACGGCCATGTTGACCTAGTTGCAAGTCTTGCAAGCCTAGGGCGCTATATTTAGCGTGGGCCAAAGGCATAGCGGCTTGGAAATATGGCCTGCGATATGTCTTGGCATGTGCCAATGGCACGTACGGCCATGTTGACCTAGTTGCAAGTCTTGCAAGCCTAGGGCGCTATATTTGGCGTGGGCCAAAGGCATAGCGGCTTGGAAATATGGCCTGCGATACGTGTTGGCATGTGCCAATGGCACGTACGGCCATGCTGACCTAGTTGCAAGTCTTGCAAGCCTAGGGCGCTATATTTGGCGTGGGCCAAAGGCATAGCGGCTTGGAAATATGGCCTTGTTGCCATGGTGCGCAGGGTGCGGCTTGGTTTGGCATTGTTGCCATGGTGCGCAGGGTGCGGCTTTTGGTTTGGCATTGTTGCCATGGTGCGCAGTGAGATGCGGCTTGGTTTGGCATTGTTGCCATGGTGCGCAGTGGTGCGCTTGGTTTGGCATTGTTGCCATGGTGCGGCAGATGCGGCTTGGTTTGGCATTGTTGCCATGGTGCGCAGTTTGCGGCTTGGTTTGGCATTGTTGCCATGGTGCGCAGTGGTGCGGCTTGGTTTGGCATTGTTGCCATGCCATGGTGCGCAGGTGCGGCTTTTGGTTTTGGAATTAGGGTTACGTATTGAAAACCCTAATGCGGTATTTTGAAAAAAATACCCCTATTAATTGTTTACACTGAGTTAAATGCTCTTAGTTAATGTGTTGCGGGTAACACTAGGTCATGGGGTTTTACGATTTTACCCCTTGTCTAAAAACCACCATCAACATTAAGTCCCCCGCTTAGCTCGGAATAGGGGCTTTGTTGCGAGGTAAGCATAAGATGGTGACAAACTATTACAAAGAAAACGTAAGGAAAATTGAAGGAGGCTTGTCGACCTTTTATAAATAGGGTTTGGAATCCTTGCCTCCGGTAGTTTTGCACAAATCGGGAGGGAAACCTCGCAATTGGTGGGGCGATCAGGGTGCGGCTGGGGCGACGTTGGGAAGTTGGCATGAGTTGGGAAGCTGAGTGTGCTAGTTGGTGGGACCGGCGCAAAGTGTGGAAGTCTTGCGTGCTTGCAGGCGTGACTTGTGCGACCATTGGGAGGTCGGCGCAATTGGTGGGGCCGGTGCAGCTTGGGCGACGTTGGGAAGCTGGCGTGAATTAGGAAACTGAGTGTGCTAGCTGGTGGGATCGGCGCAAAGTGTAGAAACCGTGCGTGCTTGTAGGCGTGACTTGTGCGGCCATTGGGAGGTCGGCGCAATTGGTGGGGCCGGTGCAACTTGGAAACCGTGCTTGCAGGCGTGACTTGGGCGGCATTGGGAAGTCGCACCCTTTGTGGGCCCGTTTCTTACACGCGTGATTTTGGTGAAAAGGGAAATCCTTCCCTATTTCAAAGTCTTTCACGCCTATATATGTATATATAAAGCCCCTTTCTCCCCATCCTGCGCTTTATTCTTTCCTCTTTTCATACTAGCGGCAAAGAGAAACCAGCTTCCAGGTATGTCTTCGAGTACTTTTCTCTCTCTCTTTTTTTTTCTTTTCACGTAGGTGTAAACCTTAAGAGTAGGCGCTTCCACAATCCTTGCATATGATTCCTTGGCGTGCCTCTTGTAGAAAATATTGTATGTATGCAACCAAGGGAATACTGCATATATTGTTTGAACCCGTAGGAAATATTGCATATATGAATTTTCGGTCCTGAAAGAAATATTTGAACCCTGAAGAAAATATTGTGTGTGTATTTTGAACCCGTAGAGGATGCTCCGTATATAATTATGAACCCGAAGAACGATACTGTAGGCGTATTTGAGCCCGTACGAAACACTGCATGTGTATTTCGAACCCGTAGAGAACTCTATATGGATCTCGAAGAAGAATACTGTGTATACGCTTCATATGACTTCGAACCCGCAGGAAAATATTGTATATATGATTTTTTTTCTTCTTGAAAGAAGTACCACGCGCGCAGTTTTTTGAACCAATAGAAAAATGCTCCATATATATTTTTGAACCCGAAGAAGGATACCGTAGACACACTTGTACCCGTATAGAATGCCGCGTATATAGTCTCGAACCCGAAGAAAAATATTGCGTATATAGTCTTGAACCCGAATAAAATACGTGTATATAGTCTTGAACCCGAATAAAATATCGTGTATATAGTCTTGAACCCGAATAAAATACGTCCTCCTTCCCCCTTTTTTTTTTTTTTTTTTTTTTTTTTTTTTATGTGTCGTTTATGGAGATAACTTCGTCTTTCTCCGTTTGTTTTGTGCAGATATCTTATTACCAAATTGTTATGAAGGAATTCGATAAGATGTTACCCGAACCACATTTCACTTCGTCGAGGATGCTCATAATTCCAAACCGAACACAGATGATGAATTCTTCACTAGAGCCCTCGCCCCGCTCCTAAGAATCACCTGTGTTTCGTGCCAATTTTGCTAACCGGTGGTGAGGATGAAAGGAAGACACGTTCTGTTCGCCCTGCAAAGCACCATTCGGTTCTGTCTTCATAAAGGGATATATTCTTCTTCCAATATTGACTTCAGGATGTCAAAGCCCATTGCGTTCTTTTGATAGATGGGTTGAGTTCATGGTGAGCAAGGAGCATATAAATACCAACTTGACTCGAGCGCAGTCATTGATGCTGTCAAGACTTCAGTAAATCTCCAGATTAGGAAGGATATCCCAGGCTTGGTTGCTTTCATCTCCAGATGGTGTTCGGACACCCATACAATCATATGTAGATGGGGCGAGATAACTTTCTCCTTGGAGAGTGTGGCTCTCTTGATGAATCTTCCGGTAACTGGGAATCTTAAAATCCAATTATCTGAAAGTGAGGTGAAGATGCGGGATGACCTTGCCGCTAAGTTGGGGGATTTCGCTCGGAAAGACTCCATTGCGAAGTCGAAGGACTCTTCCCGGAAAGAGGATGAAAGGTGCCCTTACGGTTGGTAGATATCTCAATGGTTCCGGACGAGTTGGAGCCTGAACAAAAAAGCAGTGATCTTCATGTCGCAGCATTTTTGACTCTCTGGTTTTCTAGAGACATTTTTGATGACGGTTCTGGCAAGAAGGGAATAAGACCAGAGTTGTTAGCGATTGCTGTGAATTTGGCAAATGGTGAAGTTCTTCCCATTGGCAAGCTGTTCCTTGGTTCCCTGTATGTGCATCTGGATCACCTAGTTGCGAACATGCGAGTTTCGAATGGTTTCATGAAAGTGGATTCATATGTGCACGTTGCTTTTCCGCAAGTCCGGCTATGGGGCACTTTGAGAAGTATGCTCAAACCGTTGCCTTCGCTTCCCGTGAGTTGGAGTGGCTCCCGAATTCTTCGATGGGTGAACAAAGCGCCCAAGAGTTGGCGTGAGCTTGGTTAGTTTTCTTGATAAGTTGCATGAAATCAATTTTCGTCCATGGGGGCCGGCCCATAAGTCGGTGACTCAAATTGACACTTTTGCTTTCGCTCCGCTCATGTCTTTGTCTTCTGATGACGATTTGAGCGTTGGTGACAACCTGTTCATTCAAAGATGCTTGCCCGGCTATATGCCGTCTTTCTTCGTGGGGTCTTTCCAGATAGCTGCTTACAATATTAACCGTGCTGCTCGTCACATGGGTTTCGATCAAGGGGTGCCTCTTGTTTACCGGCCGGTGATCCCTAAGGATTCATTGCGTGTCGCCCTTGACGCCAGTGCCCTTAAGCCGGGTATCCGTCTTTCCTTCTTTCAAATGGGAAGAGTAACTCGACGACCTTCGGCTATAATGAGTTTTGGTGCGACGAGTTTACTATGATCCGAGATTTTGTGAATAACGTGGTGGAAAACGTTCGTTGCAAACCTTCCCCAGCAGTCCTGAAGGAGTATCCAATGTTGAGAGATCCCAAGCGAAGGTTGCCTAGCAATTCGGAAAGCCCCAGGGCCAAGGAACGGAGAACGAAGAATCGTCTTTGGCGGGTTCCGGACGGTTTCACAAGATCCTCCCACGGCTCTTGTGTCTTTGATTCTTCCAATAACTAAGTATGTGTCGCCTCTTCATTGGTTTGTCTCAAAACACGTGAATTTCGGCTGAGAATATGTGTCTTATTTCCTTCAGGGCTTCGGTAGTTTTAATGCTTTCGCTGCTCTTGCACGTTGCCGGAGACGGCGATTTCTTCAAAGAACTCCAGAGATTGAGCCTTCTCATAGCGATGATGAGTCGAGAGAGAGAAGAGGGTTCAACAAGTGAGAGTGATTCCTCCGGCAAAGACTGCACTGGTTCTGTTTCGGGGAAGTGGTTCGGTGAGTTTCGCACTTCTTTTTTCTTTTTTTGTTTCCTCTTTTTGGGAAATATCCGACTCAAGTTCGCAGGAGGAATCCGGTTCGGAGGATGATTCTCGGGGTAGAGCCGCACGAAAACTTGCCTTTGGTGACCACTGCTGGTGACTTGAGATGGGCGTTAGCCAATTGCCGGCACGGATGTGGTTCAAACGGTGGATGATTCTCCGATGGTTGCTTTGTCGTAGACATGGAAGAAGACCTCTCGCGAGTAGTGAGGCCAGGTGCAGGTGCCATTTTTGATCCCCGTACTTGGTTCCTTATCCAGTGTCATGTGTCTGGTTGGCGGCTTCAACGTGCCGACTAAGCATGAGGCGTTGTACACCGTAATCTGGGAGAAGCACGGACATATGGCTACAACCAAGAAAGTCACTAGTCGATTTGCGCCGGTTAAGCGTGTGGAAGAGGCTTTATCTTCCATTGAGGACATGCGTGAGGTAACCGGTCACACCGTTTCAAGACGTTATTGCCGACCGGGAGCACCATCGCGACGTGTGCGTAGAAAGGAGTTCAACACTTCGTGGTTTGTCAAGGCTTTGCCGAGATCCAAAAGTTGAAAGATGCAAAGAGCCGAAAGCCTTTCCGCCGAGGAGATTGCACGACAGAGATGGAACTCGAAAAGCTTTCCAAGATGTTGACTATGAAGAGAGCGGCTTTGAAGATGCGAAGTTGACTTTCTCCAAAAAGAGCAGACTTCGTTGGATGATTTTCCTTGAACGTTTCTCCGTTAAACTTTCATTTAGGTTTTTTTTTTTTTTGAAAGACATATTGGATGTCCGGTTCAAAACTTGACCTTTGATAGACAAATTGTAGTAGCTTTTTAGGTATTGGATTATTTCTGGGATGAATGGTTTTGATAATATGACTCTGATTATGTTTTGGGAAAGGAATATTGCTTTTATGAAAGTGAGTGCTAGCAATAGGCACAAGACTCAGTAGTATGACGTTTTTACTAAGGACCTAAAAATAGATCGTATATCTTGTGCAGTCTAAATTTACTCACTTCATAGGTTTTGTGAACACGCCCCTCTCCGTGTAAAGGCGGCCTTGCTGGTAGCATCGTCGATTAGTCCCCAATTGTGGTAGTGTATTCAACGAGTCTCCAGCTTTTCGGTGTAGTTTTAAACAACCGATAACCGGGTTGTCTGGAGCTGAGTCGGACTGAGTCACAAGTCCCCAATTGCTGGTAGCATCTTTAACGAGTGCCCAGTTTTCAAGTGTAGTTTTTCAACTGGTAACCGGGTTGTCTGGCAGTTGCGTCGGATTGAGTCGCCTTCCCCTACCATCTTGATATCCGGGTCGAAGAACGACATCGACAGGGCCGACATTATAGCCGATAGATCAATCCTCCCACTGTGGTCGCCAATTGTTTATGGGTAAAAATCGTTTCTGCCGATTTCGGTAATTTCAGTAGGTGAGTGAGAAACTGGTTCAAACCCTAAACAAATGTGCTGCACGTGAGCACTTTATAGATTCGAGAGATCAATCTGTACAAGTCCGGCCTAAACCAAGAAATGGCCGTTTCCAGGACTTGCTTCGGTCACAAAGTGGAGGAGAAGGGTTGATTTGGGGAGGGAAGCAAAGAAAGGTGTTGAGGAGAGTAGTATCTCGACTTGTATCGTAAAGTGAAAGCTTAGGAAGCTTGCAAGAGATGAAAGCTTTGGGAGAGCTTGCAAAGTTGCCTTTCCGAGAGTGTAGTATTTTTTCTCCGACCGAGACTTGTTGTTCGGTGGAAATAGGTAAGACCTATTTATACAAGTCGAGATTTGAAACGACCCCGACCTCATGAAGGAAGAGAGTAAAGGGTGAAATAATGGGAGGAGGTGGTAACCGCATGGTGTTAATGGGTGAAAACGTTTTCACCATTATTTCCTCTTTTATTTGACCGCTTTATTCCTTTTCACGCTTTCTTAATGTGAGCGTAGTGTACGCCGCATGTCGTGATCGCCAAACCAAAACCCTAGAAAGCATCCCCAGCTTGTGTTGATGTCTCGAGTGTTGGTTGCATCTTGTGTGCAAGTGGCGCTGCTAGGGACACATGTGGCATGTGCCAATGGCATGTGCGAATGCCTTCGTTGCGAGTTGCACCTCGAGCGTAAGTGGTAATGCCGAGCCGCTAATGGCGTGTGTGTGTGTGGCATGTGCGGAATGCCTTGGTGGTAGGTTGCACGGTTTGCAAGTTAGGCTACCAGCGTGTGTGTTTGGCATGTGCCAATGGCATGTGCGGAATGCCTTGGTGGTAGGTTGCACGGTTTGCAAGTTAGGCTACCACCGTGTGTGTTTGGCATGTGCCAATGGCATGTGCGGAATGCCTTGGTGGTAGGTTGCACGGTTTGCAAGTTAGGCTACCAGCATGTGTGTTTGGCATGTGCCAATGGCATGTACGGCCATGTTGACCTAGTTGCAAGTCTTGCAAGCCTAGGGCGCTATATTTGGCGTGGGCCAAAGGCATAGCGGCTTGGAAATATGGCCTTCGATACGTGTTGGCATGTGCCAATGGCACGTACGGCCATGTTGACCTAGTTGCAAGTCTTGCAAGCCTAGGGCGCTATGTTTGGCGTGGGCCAAAGGCATAGCGTCTTGGAAATATGGCCTGCGATACGTGTTGGCATGTGCCAATGGTACGTACGGCCATGTTGACCTAGTTGCAAGTCTTGCAAGCCTAGGGCGCTATATTTGGCGTGGGCCAAATGCATAGCGGCTTGGAAATATGGCCTGCGATACGTGTTGGCATGTGCCAATGGCACGTACGGCCATGTTGACCTAGTTGCAAGTCTTGCAATCCTAGGGCGCTATATTTGGCGTGGGCCAAAGGCATAGCGGCTTGGAAATATGGCCTGCGATACGTCTTGGCTTGTGCCAATGGCACATACGGCCATGTTGACCTAGTTGCAAGTCTTGCAAGCCTAGGGCGCTATATTTGGCGTGGGCCAAAGGCATAGCGGTATGGAAATATGGCCTGCGATACGTGTTGGCGTGTGCCAATGGCACGTACGGCCATGTTGACCTAGTTGCAAGTCTTGCAAGCCTAGGGCGCTATATTTAGCGTGGGCCAAAGGCATAGCGGCTTGAAATATGGCCTGCGATACGTGTTGGCATGTGCCAATGGCACGTACGGCCATGTTGACCTAGTTGTAAGTCTTGCAAGCCTAGCTAGGGCGCTATATTTGGCATGGGCCAAAGGCATAGCGGCTTGGAAATATGGCCTGCGATACGTCTTGGCATGTGCCAATGGCACGTACGGCCATGTTGACCTAGTTGCAAGTCTTGCAAGCCTAGGGCGCTATATTTGGCGTGGGCCAAAGGCATAGCGGCTTGGAAATATGGCTTGCGATACGTGTTGGCATGTGCCAATGGCACGTACGTACCATGTTGACCTAGTTGCAAGTCTTGCAAGCCTAGGGCGCTATATTTGGCGTGGGCCAATGGCATAGCGGCTTGGAAATATGGCCTGCGATACGTGTTGGCATGTGTCAATGGCACGTACAACCATGTTGACCTAGTTGCAAGTCTTGCAAGCCTAGGGCGCTATATTTGGCGTGGGCCAAAGGCATAGCGGCTTGGAAATATGGCCTGCGATACGTGTTGGCATGTGCCAATGGCACGTACGGCCATGCTGACCTAGTTGCAAGTCTTGCAAGCCTAGGGCGCTATATTTGGCGTGGGCCAAAGGCATAGCGGCTTGGAAATATGGCCTTGTTGCCATGGTGCGTGTGGTGCGGCTTGGTTTGGCATTGTTGCCATGGTGCGCAGTGGTGCGGCTTTTGGTTTGGCATTGTTGCCATGGTGCGCAAAGATGCGGCTTGGTTTGGCATTGTTGCCATGGTGCGCAGTGGTGCGCTTGGTTTGGCATTGTTGCCATGGTGCGCAGAGATGCGGCTTGGTTTGGCATTGTTGCCATGGTGCCAAAGAGATGCGGCTTGGTTTGGCATTGTTGCCATGGTGCGCAAGATGCGGCTTGGTTTGGCATTGTTTGCGCAGTGCGCTTGGTTTGGCATTGTTGCCATGGTGCAGGGTGCTTTTGGTTTTGGAATTAGGGTTCGTGTTGAAACCCTAACTGTATTTTGAAAAAATACCCCTATTAATTGTTTACACCTGAGTTAAATGCTCTTAGTTAATGTGTTGCGGGTAACACTAGGTCATGGGGTTTTACGATTTTACCCCTTGTCTAAAAACCACCATCAACAGCTATATATAGAGAGGTGGTGGTGGTTGGAGGTGATGGTAATTAGAGGTGGTGGTGGTAATCGGTAGTTGGTGGTGGTGATAATCGGAGGAGGAGGTGGTGGTGGTAATCGGCGGTGGTGGGCGGTGGTGGTGAATAGGAGGTGGTGGTGGTAATCGGTGGTTTGTGGTGGTGATAATCGGAGGTGGTGGTGGTGGGCGGTGGTGGTGGGAGGAGGTGGTGGGAGGAGGTGGTGGTTATATATATATATATAGGTGGTTATTAGGTTGGTTTTAAATTAAATTAGGTTAAGGGTAGGTTAGTCATTTCCACATTTTAGGACACCCCTTATAACTATAGGGAAGGTGGCCTAATAAGATCATGGTCCCAAAAAAAACCACGGTCCCCAAAAAAATGGTTCATGTACTAGAATGGTATGCTTGTTCTCACCTGTCTGCACTGGAATCGGATAGCAGATTCATAAGTATGCTGATGATTAATTATGGATATATCCGATGGGAATAAAGTAAGCAATCAATATATGCACACTGAGAAACTGAAGAAGAAACATATTAGTACCATATATTCCATGGTTCTTTTTCTCATGCTTCTGGGATTTTTCATTCCGGAATCCAGACAATATAAATATTAACTATATTTAAAAAACAAAGGAAACTTTAAAAACGATTCTATAGTAACAAACTTGTTAAATGTTTTCAGAACCTTGCAAGAACTTCACCACACAACTTTTGGGTCTCTGAAACATTAATAACTGCGTCATTACTTTCGTTTGTGCCTCTAAGTTTTTGGAGAGATCTGTGGAAGCTACAATGGTCGCAGTTTCAAGAACCTCAGCATACTTCAAAAAGAGTTTTATCGCATCTAACTCCTTTGGCATCCCATTGAAATAGTAGAATTTGACTGACCGGAGATGTAGTAGCGAACACTCAGGATCAAAGGACCAACAGCGATCATCTTCATTAGTGCAATTAATGCCCTACATCGGTCAAAGCCAAAGTTCAGCTAAGTATGACAAAACAACAAATTCGAGCAGTGATGTATGCAAGCTCGATTTATAAACTTTTAAAGGAACAGGTATGAAAATAAAAGCCTAGTGATTCACTTGCGTGCAAAGGTGAAAACAAGTGATTATAAACCATTTGACGTTTTAAAGTTAACAGTTTTAAGGAAACACTGAATCCAGTGTTTCTAGATGAAGCAACTGATGTTCTACCCAGTTTTACAAAATAAAGAACCACCAGTATTTAATGAAAGAACTGAATATCAATACTAAAAAGATATTTAAGTTATTATCTTTGGAAGTAATTAGAAGAGGTGACTTACCTTAGCAAAGACGATAGATTCTCGATTAGGCGAGAGCTGGAGAAACCTGGACAAAACTCTCACCGAACCAAAACTCGTGCAATCAAATGTTGAACTAATTTCCAGATGTATCAAATTGTTAAATGCAGGCAAATCGGTTAAGAGGATTTCCGCCTCACTTAGAACCTAATCATTAAGAGATAAAAAAAACAAAGTGTACCAGTTTTTAAGAATCAAAAACAACAACACAGTAAAGCAAATACTAAGAAAATGCTATATGAACTAAGTTTACAAAACCAAAAACATCGAGGACACATTTAAAAGTATTTAGGCATACCAGGAAGGAGTCACCAGAGATTTTGAGAAGCTTTACATTAGAAATCTTTTGAAAAAGCTTTATTAGGATAATTTTTTTGGCTGTTCTAGGTATGTCAATAACTGCCTCAACTAATAATGGAAAGCTGTCGACAACAAAGTCTGCTGGTACTTCTTCTGTGTAACTGATTGTCGACAGATTAGGTGCACAAATCATCATTGTAGAAGCTCTAAATTTACAGCACCTAATGTGCAAGTTCTTCAGTGCAGGATTTGATATGCATAAAACTTGAGACTTCAAACTATCATAGTTTATCAAACTCAACTCTTCAAGGATGGGGCACTTAGAGAATAGTTTTTCCATCTCGGTTCCATTCATTAGTTTCATACGTCTAAGCTGAAGTAACTTCAGCCTCGGTAAAGAAACATTGCTTGGAACACTGAATGCTACACAATTTAATTCCAACACTGTCAATGAATCACAGGTAAAACACGATAGAGGAAGTTCAGAGGGTGTTTGAAATACTTCTGAAAGAAAAAGTTCTTCGACTTTACGCTTTATAACAATGTCGACCCATTTAGTTAATCGGGATTCATCAAAACTGCGAGCGCCACTGAGATAGAATTTCTTAATATCAGGCCTGTCATGGCGATATAATACCGTGTCCAAAAAATTCATGAACCGTTGGGTTTCCAAGCGATTTTCTTCAACAGTACAATTCGACCACTCACGAAAATCAAGAATAGGGATAGAATTGGCTACATACTTCCATCTTTTGGATAAAATGCAGGCAGACATAACACATTTGGTTGGAAGGAAGGAAAGAATATGATGAATTAATTCATCAGGTAAATTACTTATCTTATCCTCTCCCACAACCATGTTGCCCTGAGGTGATGTTTGGTATCTCTCCTTGTTTTCCAACAACATGACCTCCAACGTTCTTCTCTGAGAAAATAAATGAGAGTCAGTATAAAAGAAGCTGTCCACTAATCTTCTAGTAAAAAAAAATCCTACAGTGAAAGAACAATCAATCCTACAGTGAAAGGATTTTAGGTATACATGGATAAATGGTTTCAGTTACAAGGTGGATGCATCACTATAACAAACTTCGTTATAGGCATGTTAACAGCAAGTCCTAAGAAATTAGGATTTTGTGAGTTCTTAAAATATCGTTGGAACAATTTGTAGGTCGGTAACTAGGGTATTCTCCTACATAAATATAATCTTAAAACTCAATCAATCTCTAAAAATATACTCACATGCGTGTTACTTGAGATAAAGAACTCAACCCAAACACGCATAACACATGTAGATAATTAATGAAAGAAAATTACTTAATCAATTAATATTAGAAATTCAAGCTTCTCTGAAACCTAAGATCTAAACGTAACCAATATGTGTATAATCAAGGGTAACTAAACTTGGATTCAGCTAAAACCCTAAACGATAAAGGTATCGTGCAAGAAGTAGCTTTAGATTTCTTAAAACTCATATACGTAAGTAAATTAATTAACATGATTGAGAAGACTTACGGTTGTTGTTACTGCTCCCTTAATGGTCTTTACGACAATCAGGGAAGTATGTCCTCCTCTCTCCATTCTCATAAAAAAGCCTGAGGAAAAAAAAAACCGAGTTCGCGATAGCCATCAGTTAAAAACCTAATTCTCACACCAAATCAGAGACGTGCACCTTTAAACTAATTAGTCACACCAAGAAATAAAATTGTTCTGGCTCTGCTTGGCACGGCCCAGTTTCCGTTAATTAAGCAAAATGGCCCTCAATAAATATTTTCGATCTAGGAATTCATCATCCATATTTCACCTTGTGGTTAGTAAGAATTTTCCTACAGAATTCGTCCTATAAATATTTTCAATTGAGAACCACTCTTTACACCACCTGGTTATCGCTTCAAGTCAAGCGATGAAGAGGTCATAAAACCCTGAAGATCGAAGGCAAACCTCTTCCAAGTGGTCATATTTATGAAACTACAGAAATTTATGGAGAAGCGCCTCACGGCATTCAGAAAACGTCCCAAGGTAAAAAATACTATAGCGGATTTTGATGAAATTTGTATTTCTTTACAAAGTTAAAAAGTAGATAGGACATTGGATAAAGCAGGTAAAGTATCCTAACTTCCATTACAGGTTTGAAATATTTTCTTGGTATATTATGGTTTCTTTAACTCCATAATCCCATAAAAGACAGTTTTTTCGCTTTAGTTTCCTATGACTAGGCAGAGTTGAAATAGCACAAGCCCCAGAAAATCTCAGTAACATTCTTTTCCTATGTGGATTGCCAGTATCTATCTACCAACTCATCTACGTCCTACAGAAGGCAAATCAGTGTATGTGTTGGAGACTTGGAGTGCTTCTGTGAGTGAGTAAATTCTATTCCAATGAACATAGAATAGAGGCAGTCAACCAAAATGGTTAAGAAATCGGTTTAAAAAGATTTTATGAAAATTGGGCTGTCCCTAGTGAGAGTCTGATCTCGTGTTTAATCGAATCTTAGTGCACGGTTCAGTATACCAATAAATACAACTGCTTCAGAAAAAAGAAAAAGGAAATAAAAAATACAAGCACTCTATGTAACAATCAACTCTCATGACAAAGATAAATCAGAAGCTAGATTGAATCATCTTTCTTGTTTAAGATCATATAGGCTGGAGCCCTGCAAAATTTCTGAAATAGACTAGAAATTGAAACAAAGATATAATAAAAGGTAACAGAAAATGGGCCAGAATCAAAACATTTTAATACCCTTATCCTTGATTGTTCAGGGAATTATACCAATCTTCACATTCAAGAAAAAGAGAAAACAGACAATACCACAAGGGGACTTCTTGATCATCCTGATCATAAACATTAGAACAACAACATCGACTTACTGAAAGCATTTTAAGCAACTTCAAGAACTTAACCACACAATTAGCAGCTATTGGAAACATTAGTAACAACTTTGCTATGTTTAATTGTTTCTTGTGGTCTATAGAAAGCCGTGGAGAAGCTACAATGGTTAGAGTCTCAAGAAAACCAATATACCTTAGAAAGAGTTTAATCGAATTTAGCTCCGTTGGTTCCCCGTCAAAATGCATGAATTTGATCGACTCGAGGAGTGGTGGTGAAGATTTAGGATTAAGTGACCAGCAACCAACATCATCTACGTCAGGGATGTGTGTGCTCTACAACAACAATCAAAGCAAAAGTTCAGCAAAATACTAATTAAATAAAAAAAGAGCAAAGCACTGAAGCTAACGCAAACACATTCTACTTATTCTAATAAATGTGGCCCAGATGGGTTATAGAAAACAAAATTAGAGAAAGCTTAATGACTTCGAACACGAGTGATTACTAGTTTAGGAAATTGACATCTCACAATATAAATCAACAATTATGATGAGAGAACTAAATGCCAATGCTAACAAAAAAGAGATCATTTTTACTGTATTGGAGGTACGAGGTGAGTGACTTGCCTGAGGAAACACAATTGATCTCAGATTAGGTGAGAGCTGGAGAAACTTGAAAAATGTTCCGACTGCCCACGATTAACAGTGGTTGGAAAGAAAAACGAAGTATGATATATTAAGCCCTTTAATAAATTAGTCCTTGTTTTTGCTAAACATGAACATGAAATGTGATCAATATCTGTCACACATTGTGTGAGAATCAATGAATCCATGCATAATCAACATCCTCAACAGAATCAATTAAGTTCTACTTTTATTCCTTCCTCTCCTTATATAATCAACATCAACCAAAAATAAAAACTAAAAAGAAATTATTATAACATAAAGCAAAGACTACCATGAAAACTGTTCGGGGTGCATAATCATCCCCTAATTATTATCGTTTATCAGATCAAAGAAGAATGATAGTATGTCCTATAGAAAGGGATAAAAACCGGCTAGTGTTCCCGAATCATCAATCTATTGCACCATTCAATCTCTCCCCAAAACTTTTCAATCCGTCAAATCAAAGTTGAGAAGAAAAGAAAAATCACGATTGTAGGATTTAGGATTAAAAAAAAACACGATTCCAGGTTTTAGGAAGCAGAAAGAAGAAAAAGGATGCGGGTGTTTTACTCACGGCCAAAATACGAGTACCAGAGGGATTAAATAGCAAATATCATAAAATATAGGAATTTAATAGATAATCAATATAATAAAAAAGAAATTATTTTTTAAAGAATTTTTCTTGAGACACGTGTACATCTAAGATGTGATATCTAAGGGTTAGGAAGCGCACCCTTATAGTAGCAGAGATTTATATAGGCTCAAACCTTCTTATTAAATAGGAAGATAATTACCTTCTTATTTTAATCACCACTTGTTATCACTACAAGAATATGGGTATATTGCCTCACTAGTTTGCCACACATCTATAAATAATGTGGGAATAGGGGGTTTTAGTCTCACACAATAATAGGTGTGGCATTAAGTAAGGGTTTTTGCAACACATGCGAATAGGCGAGTCAAAAGATACTTTTTTTCCTCGTATTATTATGTGATGTGGCAAAAAATAAACATAATACGGAATATTATAGGTTTTTATCTCCCCCTTTCTTTCTTTTTTTTTTTTTTTTTTATCTTGAATAATAATATGGAAGATAGTCTTGGTACGCAATTGATAACTCTTTAACTCTTTTCATTAGTCAACAATTATTTAATTCATAGCGTATTCTAATTCAAATTATTTAATTCTATTTGTAGAATCGATTCATTGTGCCTGAGTGTTACAAAGACTATTATTTCAAAGAAATGGGAACTTATCTTAGAGAAGCAAGGTCAAGGAAAGATGGTTTGGTACTCGACGCTTTGGATCGGCTACAAGGGGAAGAACAAAAGAAACGGTTGGAGAAGTTAATGCCCAGGACCATGACAGCTTAGGGGAGTGGAAGAGTTTGTGAAACATGTAGACTCTATTGAATTCTAGAGTAAGTAATTTATATTATATAGAATGACTATATATTTGTATTAAAAACTTAAAAGTCTGTCTAATGATTTCTTTACTTTTCTATTCCGGTCAGAAGAATAAAAATACAAGAAAATCGTTCAAAACACACCACCCCACATACCATAAGTCGAGAAGGTTACGCCCGATTGGAGGTATAATTGGTATGTTCTACATTCTTGATATTCACCATGTGAAAGCTATTGCATCGTTAAAAATATAATTGTTTGAAGTTCTCTACAAAGTTTTATCTTAGAAATATTCTCGAGTTTCTTCTAAGCATGTATCAAGACTTTAATACCATGTTGTTATGCTATTCTTGATGACTGTCATGTATTGATACATTTATTTGCTAAAGAAAAAGAGCAAAACACAACCAAAGAGATTGATAGAGATGTAACTGAAAGTTGGTCATAAAAATAAGCAAAGGAAAGAAACCACATCCCGGTGTTGTAGAAGCTTTGGTAAGAAATCTTCTCCGTTCCTTTGTTTTGTTTATGTGTGCTTGAAAATGCAAAATACCCGATGTTTTACACACTTACACAGAAAACTTGAAAGAGCTCGAGAAAGTATGGTGTCGATTGTGGATCATCCGTGATGATGATATTCTTGCAAAGGCCTTTGGCGAGGACAAGAAAACTAAAGGGAGACTTAGAGGAATTGGTTTTGGAGCGACACGTAAAAAAGTTGTTGTTACGCAAATCCCCACTATAAGATGATGATTAAAGAGTGTCGAATCTTATAAAGCACTCGAGTGATCGAGTGGTGCGCTTAGAGGTGAGAATTTTTGTCTTCTATTAGGTCTCCTTTTCTTGATGAATTCAAACTCGATAATGCCCCTCATACCGCCGATTGGTCTTAATATAGGGAATGAAATCAAAATGTGTCCGTAATGGAGTCTTACCCTCTCGCATGTCAAGTCCCAAAGAACAATCATGAGGCTAGCACTAGCAAGGAATATTATTTGTAATGAAAGAGACTCAACCGATACCACTCCAAGTCATGTCGAGACAAAATGAGGTTCAAGTGCCAAAGAGATTCCAAGTTTGCAAGTGTTGTCGGGTACAAGGAGGACGAGGTGGTTCATGAGGCTGAAATTGGCAGAAACAGATCCAAGTAAGGCGATACATGGAAGGCCAATCGGTCTTGGAGCCTACACCGTATGTGAAGGTTGCTTATGTGGAGGATGCTCTTGTCTACCAAGCTACTTCTCAAGTCGAACTGCATTCATGATCTCAGTTTCAAATTTTATCACATGGCCCAACGATAGAATTTCCTACCAAAAAGACTTCTTGATTTTCTCGTGATCTTTTTGGAGACTTATCTTTGATCTTTTTGGAGACTTAACTTTTGTAACAAACATATCACCGCCACTTTTTCGTATGTTTTGTGTATATCACATTGGTATGTGAATGTCGCCACTTTTTGTGTATATTACATTGGTACATGAATGCTATGACTCGGGGTTTGGTTTAATTTGAATGAATCTTTCAGTTTAATCCAGCTTGTTTCTTTTACATTTCACAACATAAACGTAGTGACAAAAGTGAAATATGTATGTAGGGTCTTATTCACAAATATTGCGAAATAGTTTATTTACAATCATAACTATGTGTTGTCAAAGATAGTCCTACTACACATAGTATAGTTGTATCAATGTACTTCTACAATGCTAACAAGTGTCCGACCGTAATATTCACAATACTAATAAATGTTGTGTTAAAAATTTCTACTACCCACGACAATGATTGTAAAAACAAATCTTCTACAATGCTAACAAGTGTACTGACTGTAATATTCACAATACTAGTAAGTGTTGTGTTAAAAATTTCTACTACCCACGACAATGATTGTAAAAACAAATCTTCTACAATGCTAACAAGTATACTGACTTGTAATATTCACAATACTAATAAGTGTTGTGTTAAAAATTTCTACTACCCACGACAATCATTGTAAAATCAAATCTTGCAACATCGCTAGGAGTTGTTCGTAATAGTTATACAACTCAAGGAAGTGTAGTGAGAGGAGTATTCACAATACTAATAGACGTTGTCTTCCAGGTTTCAACTACATAAGCTAGATATTGTGAAACACTTACTTTACAATATAAGTCTGTGTTGTCCGAGATAGTTCGACAATTCATACAAGGGTTGTGCAAATCTTATTCATAATACTAGTAATTGTTGTTACATATGTTTCTACGATATGCTACTTATGTTGTCCACGATTGTTCTACAATACAAGCAAGAGTTGTGTTAGGTTATAAAAAAAATTTGAAAGAGAATCACAACTTTGGCAAAATATTGTCGAACTATGAATCACATCACCCTTTACAACACTTGTCAACCATTGTAGAAAATCTTGGACTTTCTACAATACCCCCGTTCCACAATGCATCAAATGGAGTTGTCGTAGGGGTACTACAACTCTTATCTAGTGTCGTCAATGATGATTTTTCCCGTAGTGTCCGTTGACTATCCAAGCAGTTTTTTTCTCCGTTAACTGTCCAAGACATACTAGCCACGTAAGGAAGTCTTTCCTTCGAGTCTTTCTTTATTATTCAGGTATTCAGAGTTTTCGAAATGTTTCGACAACTTTCACGTCAGTGTGTTGCTCGATCGAGTTTGACCAAGGGTTTTCGATCTCTATCGACAGATCTACAAGAAACATTCATGAAATCACCGGAATCTTATTATGCATATTCCTATCCGGAAACTTCTAATACTCGGTTTTCATCTTCTCCTTCCAATACACCTGAATTTTTCTTCGCTTTTCTCTTGCTTAAA
Source organism: Papaver armeniacum (assembly GCA_023531295.1). Lineage (NCBI taxonomy): Eukaryota > Viridiplantae > Streptophyta > Magnoliopsida > Ranunculales > Papaveraceae > Papaver > Papaver armeniacum. The sequence continues at coordinate 116,870 of JAJJWW010003909.1, forward strand.
CAAGAAGGTTTTGGCTCGGCGTATAGATCACCGCAGCCGCCACCGCCAGAGAACGTTGGCAAGGTCAGAGTACCATCAAGAACAGGCCAGATGGAAATTTATCCTGGACAACCGAATACCCTCGAAGTGCTCAAACCTGGGGTTGTCTCATTGGTCGATGGAAAGTCCACGACTAGGTACTTCATCACTGGTGGATTTGCATTCATCCATTGACACTGTGTAGATGTAGCTACCGACGAGGCTATACCCCTTGACTATATTGACCCAGCTGAGGTTCATAAGGGTCTCAAGGAGTCCACCCAGAAGTTGAGATCTGCCTCGACTGACTTGGAGAAAGCTGAAGCGCAGATTGGAGTGGACGTTCTCAACTCCCTCAATGCTGCCTTACATGAACTTCTACAGGAGGAAGGTAAGGAGTACATCAGTAGTTGTTCTCAAGTAGGTTATATGGGAGATAGTTATATGGTCAATTTAACCTCATCCATAAAAGGGGTTTTGTAATCGAGCCAAAAAAAAAAAAAAAAAAAAAAAAGAGTTGTTCTCTCTATAAGTTGCCATAGCACAAAAGTTCATCGATTTTTCTCTAGCCAAAATCGAAGATAGTTCTTCAATTTTTTTCAGGCTATTGTTCCCTCAGAATATATAAAGTATGGACACTGATTTATCAACAAGATCCATTTAGTAAATGTGTGGGTCGGTGGTGTAGGTGAGAGTGCTTCCGCGTGAGCCAACTGATACTTCCAGTCAAACACAACTATGGTACATATCTAAAGCTGTAGCTGCTGCCTGACTTTGGCATCTTAGGCATTTAGTTCAGTTTCTACAGACAACAATATCCAATAGATTTTTAACTAACAGTGGAATTGGCGGTAATTGATCAAATGTTGAGTTGTTGCCTATTCACTGCTCTCTCATCTTTAAACAACCTTTTACTAGCCTCACCACGACTCTTTACAAGGCGACAACTGGTTTCTCCAAAATTTTATAATTTCCAGCATCAAGATAGCAGAAAATAGGGAAGAATCAAAGCATTGTAGTACCTACCATTGATGGTTCAAGGAATTACACAAATCTCTGCAAATTCAGGAAAACAGAAAACTGATAATTCTTGTAAACACACATGGGGATTTCCTAAAGATCCTCACAACAACTAGAATAACACCATTGACATACTGAAAGTATTGTTAAGTATCTTCAGAGCTCGTCAAGAACTTAACCACGCATTTTGCAGGTTTCGGAAACATTAGTAACTGCTTCATTACATTGATTTGTTCGTCACGATCTTCGGAGTGCTTTGAAGAAGCTACAATGGTTACAGTCTCAAGAAAATCAAAATACTTCAGAAAGAGTTTAATTGCGTTTAGCTCCATTGGTTTCCCTTGAAAACATTCAAATTTGATTAACTTGAGGTGTGGCGGCGAACATTTAGGATCAAGTGACAAGCAATTATCATCTTCTAGGCAAGGGATTTCAACACTCTACAAGCATCAAAGCAAACGTTCAGCAAAATAAAACTCAACAAAAAAGATGAGCAGTGATTGCTACTACAAACACCAGCTACTAATTAGTTTTTAAAGATAATCCAGATGGGGTGTTGTAGCAAAAAAAAAAAAAAAAGATAATGAAAGTAGAGTGACTTGCCCCAGGAAAGAATATTCATTCTAGATTAGGCAACAGCTGAAGAAAATTGGATAATGCTATGACTTTCAAAATAGAAGAATAAAAACTATTGTAATGTAATAGTGAACTAACTTCCAGATGGATCAAATTGTTAAATTTCAGCGAATCGTTCAAGAGGTTATCTGCCTCCCTTAAAACCTAATCACAGAAAAATAAAGATAAGGAGAGTAAACCAGAAATATGTAAGAATCGTTCAACTGGTTGAGATTATTTTCACAACAGCATAATCAATTATGTAAGAATCATCTAAAATAATGAGGCATACCAGAAATAAGTCGGCACATATTTTAAGGAGCTTTGCACTAGAAAGCTTTTCAAAAATCTTAACGAATACTTCATCCAGGTAGTCGTCCTCGTCTAACTCGTAAATGTCAAAGTTAACATCGGCCTCAACTAGTGACGGAAAGCTACTGAGGAGAAAGTCTGCTGCTGGCTCTCCTTTGTAGCTAATGGTCAATAGATTAGGAGCAGAAATCTCCACCGTACACTTCGTTAATTCACAGGAAGTAATGGCCAAGTGCTTCAGTGCAGGATTTGAAATGCATAACCGCTCGAACATATCAACATAAGTCAAACTCAACTCTTCAAGGATGGGGCAATTAGAAAAGAATTTTCTTGTCGAGGTAATTTCATTCAAAAATTGAAGAGACTTGAGCCGGAGTATCTTGAGCTTTGGAAAATAAACTGTGTTTGGAATAATGAATTTTCCAATAACATCAACGTCGAAACATAAATCCAGCAGTGTCAATGAATCACAAGTAAAAAGTGACAGAGGAAATATGGAGGATGTACTCGAATATTCCATCTGAAGACAAATTTCTTCAACTTTACGTTTTATGATAGTAGTGACCCATCTATAAACTTGAGATTCGTCAAAATCAACATCCAAATCAAGATAGAATTTCTGGATATCAGGCTTTTCATGGAGAAACAGCACCGTGTCCAGAAAATTCTTGAATGATTTCGCTTCCAGCTTTCCTTCTTCGCTAAAAAATTTTTTAGTTTGCCATTTACGAAAATCAAGTGTAGGGATAGAGTTCGATACATACTTCCATCTCTTGGATAAAATGCAGGTAGACATAGCACATTTAGCTGGTACCAAGGAAAGAATATGGTGCAAAAGTGCATCAGGTAAATTACTTATCTTATCCTCTCCCATGATTCAAACTGATCTTTATCCTGAGAAAGTAATTATGTAAATGGGAGTTAGTACAAAAGAACATGAGTCACATGATCATTAATCTGGTATGTGCCAACATATCATTTAGTAATCAGGGTGAAATCAGAGTGAAATAATAGAAGAAAAGAGACGAATTATCAGATTAGAAGTCAGATAAAAAGACATTGATCTAGAATATCACCATTTTCATAAATAAATAGTTATAGACAAACCTATAACTGAAAATACGAACTACCCAAACCTCCCAGCACATGTGTACGTATCATAATCCTTCTGTGGTTTTACCCTAGACAAAGAGACGAATCTATGCTACTCATTTCATCAAACAGTTGGCGTGCATGCTATTCAAACAACCAGAGATAACAAAGGGGGTTTCGGGTAGAATCAGTGATTCGTAATTTCAGAGACTACTAAGCCAATCAATGGAAGCAGAATTCGAAAATGGAATAAATAATAACACCATCCGGGAAAATTAAAGAAATATGGACTGAATTTGTAGTTCGGAACTGAAACAAACCTGAAGTTGATCTCCGGTTACTTCTTCCCTTGATTGGAACCTATGAAGTAAACTTTACTTTTCTGCTCGATAATCAACAATTGTAAATGCAAATTGTAGGGGTGGAGATGGTGTAGAAGATACAGAGAGCGAGAAGAATAGACAGATCTCGCAACTGTTTTCGACTATACAGGGGAAGAAGATATATGTACCGGTTCCCAAAATGATGGTGGGTCCCATAGGATTAACATGTTTTAAAAGGTAAAACACCGTTTTCGCCTTGTTTTGGGTCTAGATTTATAACCTTGTTTTAGGGATACCCTTAAAAAAAAAATCGTCATTTAAGCCTATTCCTGTGCACATGCCAAACAAAAAAAAACGTTTGACATATTAGGTGACATGGAAAACGATTTTTTTTAAACGATTTTTTTTTTCCTTTTTGAAGGGAAAAGGGAAGAGCAAGCCCCAGATTTTTATTAAACTACCTCATTGATGCTGAGGTTCATTAACATTCCACCTAAACATTACATCATCATGCATTGCAAATTGACATAAAGCATGAGCTACATAGTTTGCCGATTTTGGAACATATTGAAACTTAATATCTGTAAAAGAAGAAGATTCATTGCGGATCATACAATAGGGGTATTGGATGGGTTATTGTATTTTGCTATTAATCTAGTTAGTGAAGGAAATTATTGTAATGATATCTGGATACTAAAGAAGAAAAATGATAATCATTACATGGAAGAGCCAGCGGAATGTCAGTCATTGGGTTGGACTAATGAGTTTAGATTTGACGAAAGGGGCAAATTATTAGCCGTTATGAAGAGTGGTGGTATTTTAACTTGCCTTGATAACTATCTCATCATTTATGACCCAAAAGCTTCAGCCTCGAAAAGCCTTGTCAAATATAAGGAGCTATTTTGTCAAGCAGTCCTTCACAAGAACACCCTAGTTTCTTTGAAAGAATTAGGTGAAGAAGATGCGCGGATAGCGGAATTAGCTGACAGAGACCCATGACGAGCCTTTTAATCAGCTATGGGAGCAAGGATGAGACCCTAAATGGTTGGTTCTTCTTGTTTATCCTTGGAATCCTGGTAAGAGAATCTGGCACCTCCTCATTCCTCACACTAATACTATCAGTTGAGCTTTGTGGTTAGAGTGCAACAAGTGGATCTTCGAAGAAAAGAGTAAGTAAGAGTAGTATCAATCTTCTGTATTCACTCCTGGGATACTTATTTCCTAGCTATCCATTGTCTCTTGTACTTGGTATTGTTTTGAAATGGTCCTCTTACATTCCTAATGTTTGGAGAGTTTTGCTTCTACAGATTTTTTCTAGTTGAAAAAAAAAACATGTAATAAGTACCAGAAACTGAAGCAAATATCATACAAGGAACAGATGATGATGCAGAATAAAAACATTTTAGTACCCCATCTTTGCTGGTTCAGGGAATTACATCAATCTCAACATGGTCCAGAAAAGGAATAATTAACAATACTTGTAAACACTCAAAAGGGGGTTTCTAGAAGCATGCTGATCATAAAGATTAGAAAAACAACACTGACATACATAAAGTACTGTTGAGCTTTTTCATAGAAGATCAACCACACAATTTGCGGGTTTTGGAAACTTTAGTAGCATCTTTGTTACACTTAGTTGTTTCTTCTGGTCTTTGGAGAGTTCTGGAGAAGCTACAATGGTTACAGTCTCAAGAAAAATAGCATGCTTCAGAAAGATTTTAACTGCATTTACCTCCATCTGCTCCCCATAAAAATTCTTGAATTTGATTGACTTCAGGTGCGGTGGCGAACATTTAGGACCAAGTGACCAACAACCATCATCCCCTTCATCAGGGATGTAAATGCCCTACAACAATCAAGGCAAAAGTTCAGCATAATATGATACCGCAAAGGAAATAATTAGTGATGCCAACACAACCAAATGCTACTTGATTCATAAATACTGGCCCCAAATGGGGTAATGAAAAAAGAACATGACATATTATCACAATCCAAATCAACAGTTTCGCCATATAAGAAAGGTAAAACCAGTGTTCAATGAGACAAGTGAATACCAATGCTAAAGAAAAGAGATCCTTTTTATTATATATAGGGAGGTAAGAGGTGAGTGACTTGCCCGAGAAAATACAATCATTTCTAGATTAGGTGGGAGCTGGAGAAGACTGAAAAATCTTCTCACCATCGAAACAGAATCTGAACCAGCACTCTTGAAATTTATAAAACTGACTTCTAGTTGGATCAAATTGTTAAATGCAGGCAAAATAGTTAATAGGATATCCACCTCACGTTGACCCTAATCATTAAGAGAAAACAAAGTATATTAGTGCATAAGAGTCAGAAAAAACCATAGGCACACAGTAACGCCATACTTCATAAATGCCATGTTAGTTAAATTAACAGCAGTAAAATCATCAAGAAAATTTGCTAGGCATACCAGAAAACAGGCACCATGCATTTTAAGAAGCTTTACATTAGAAAGCTTTTTAAAAAGCTTGATTGGGATTCTTTCACCACCAAATATATGAATATCTGCCTCAACTAGTGACGGAAATCTGTCTATTAGAAAGTCTGGTGGTTTGTCTAGTCTGCAACTGATGGTCGTCAGATTAGGCGCAGAAATCTTCACTGTAGACTTCTCAAGATAACACTGCCAAATGAGCAAGTGCTTCAGTGCGGGATTTGCAATGCATAAACCTTCAGAATCGAAATCACTGCAGTTCATCAAACTCAACTCTTCAAGGATGGGGCAGTAAGAAAGTAAATGGTTGAGCGAGATCCCATTCACAAATTTAATAAAGTTTAGACGTAGCAACTTGAGCCTTGGAAAAGAAACTGTGTTTTGGACATTGAGTGTTAACCAGAATAAGTCCAACACCGTCAATGCATTACGGGTAAACAATGATAGAGGAAACACGGAGAGTGTTTGTGATCTAAGAAAAAGTTCTTCCACATTACGCTTTACAACAATACCGATCCATTTAATTACTCGAGTTTCATCAAAAAAGCGATCCCATGTGAGAAAGAATTTCTTAATATTAGGCTTCTCATGAAGATATATTACTGTGTCCAAAAAATTCATGAATCTTTGGGTTTTCAGGCTTGTTTCTTCAACAACAGTAGTACCCTGATGCCACTTACCGAAATCAAGAATAGGGATAGAGTTGGATACATACTTCCATCTTTTGGATAAAATGCAGGTAGACATAGCACATTTGATTGGAAGAAAAGAAAGAACATGATGAATTAGTTCATCAGGTAATTTACTTATCTTATCCTCTCCACCACCCACACTACTGTTGTGCAAAATTTGGGTTTTCTTCTTTTTTTCAACACCATGATTCCATCGATCTTTCTCCTGAGAAAGCAATTCAATGAGAGTCAGTAGAAAAAAAATGAGGACCACCAATATTAAAACATTCCACTGAAAAATCATAGACCATGATAAGAAACTAAGCTACTCATTTCACCAAACAGTTTGGATGCATTAAAATGAAAAACCAAAGGAAAGGGATTAGGGTAGAATCAGTAAAATTGGATAAATCCTAACTTTTTAAGGCATATTATCAAATTGGATGCATGCATCATCAATATAACAAACTTCAAATCAGCTACTACTTGGATTCGTAGTTGGAAATAAAAACTTTAGTATCCAGATCAATTTTGACCTTCTTTAACTGGTACTCTGAAAACGAATTTAGGGTTCTGGAATCTGACCCATTTCTAGAAAACATACATGAATCAAGTAGAAAGCTTTACCTGGAACAAGGTTAGAGAAGTAGGTTTTGTGAATGGATCGTATCACCAACGAACATCACAACTCGTCTCTGAGAAATGAAGAATTAAGAAGAGTCCTCGCAACTTTCTCACATAAAGAAAAGCATTTATTAAGAAATTTTCACGGATGCTAACAGGTGTCCTAATTTTCATGGGGGTGTACCATCCCAAAGGTGAAAAATGTTTTGCTTTAATATGGAAATTTAGTACACCTCTGAGAATATCGGCACCCCCTATTAGTATGTTACCAAATATGGACTTGAAATGTAATGGCCCAACTCCCCAACCCATTAAAAATTTGCTCAGGGAAGCCAATTCAGCAATGTTGGATATATATA
>JAJJWW010003910.1:0-29819 GCA_023531295.1 Papaver armeniacum
GTCTTTGTAGGTGTTTTTGGAGAAATACACTTGTGCGGAGAAATTAGCCAGAAAAGTGGCACCCAGAATACGTACTACAGGCACCCCGAAAGTATGTTGGAGACGCCCCGAAGATGTGTTATTTTCACCCAATAGAAGTGCTAAAAGGACCCTACTCGATAAGGGGCATTCTAATTGTTTTTTACACCCTAGTGCTAAAGGCATTCCAGGAACAGATAGGGGCACTCCATCCCCATCGTTTAAAAGTGAAAAAAAGGCGGGAAAAAAATTACAGAACAACGTACTTTGTTGTGAAGAATTTGGGCGAGTTTTACTGGAATTTTCCTGCTGCATAGGTTTGATTTGGGCCTGTTTTGCTAAGACAAGATTAGTAATGGGTTTGGATCGGAAGAAAAACAAGATTTCGATATAACAGGAAGTGAGAAAATTTAACGGGATTCTTGGCTGTATTTTTGGATTTGATTTGGACGAGATTTCATCGGAGTTTTTGTTGCAGATTCCTTTTATTTGTGATAACTCTATTTGGTTTTGATGACCCACAGATATTTCGGCTATTACTTTATGATTTTATGAGGTGACTAATCCTTTCTTAGTCTGGCTGAAGACTTTAAACTTAGCACTTCTTAGGAGGTAACCCATGCTCATGCAACACGGTAATATCTTTCCTTAACTCTTTTGCTTCAAATGGTAACAGTTTCTCCTTGTTCATGCTTTTAATTTCATCTTTAGAACATTGAGGACAATGTTAGATTTAATTTTGTGGGTATGGTAGAAACTTTTTAGTTGCAATAAATAATCTCCAGAGCTTAGAAATTTATGCCTATTAAGGATGACACTAACCAATCTAAGTGTATGGAAGCATCTTGGTTGTAGGAGTTGAGGAACCAATCTGAGTGGATTGAAACATCTGAATTGTAGGATTAGAATATCGCAACACCAATACCCTTGCGAAATCCATGAACGACACACTACGAAGATATCGCAGATTGGTAATAAAAATGACGCAACGGATGACGACAACCTGAACAAGAGAAAGATGTGAAGACCTAGCGAGATTTAGGAGTGTTGCGAGATTTAGCATTTGTATACTTGCGATAATTTCGCAAGCCAGATCTGAAAATAAAGGACAACTTAGCTGTCATCCACTATGTAATGCCCTATATAAAGAGCCGAACAGGCTTAAGAGAAAGAGAGAGATCTTTTTAGAGTGGAGAGAAAGTCTAGAGTAGCAATTATATTCTTGATTTCATTTCCTTCTTGTAAAATTTCTAACTCAATTAATAAAGAGATTGATTGTTGATCTTAAAGATGTGTTATTTTATGAATTCTTGTGAGGGATGTATTGTAGGATTTCCTGCAACTACATATGGCGCCAGAAACAGTGACTGAAGATTGATATTGTGATTTGAAGGAATTTGGAGTAATAGGTAAAGAATTTTACATAATTTTTAAACAACTCATAAAGATTGAAAAATGGCTAGAAGAAGAAATATATCAAAACAACCAACAACTGTTAGAAGGAGTAGGAGGCTTGCTGGAAGAGAGAGAGATAAAACTGAGGAATCTCTAAGAGTGCACACAAGAAACAATGGGGAAAATAAAGTTCAACCGCCAATTCAACGTACACCAATACAAAATAGAACTGTGGATTATGACAGAGTGAGTGTACATACTTGGCGATTAGATTCTGCAGATGAAATAGGAGAAGAGCAGCAATTAGGAAACAATGGACGAGAGGAGAGAGATCAAGAAGTAATTGGAGGAATAATTCATGGAAATGAAGAGATTGTAGCGTTAGAAGCATTGAGGCAAACAATACTTGAAGAAAGGCGATTAGAAGCGGAAGAACGTGCAAATCTGACAAGGCAAAATCATGAGTTGAGGATGGAAAACATGAGATTACAAAGTAGAAGGTCAAGAAGCACTACAAGGTCAAGTTCAAGATCAGTTAGAGAAGAAATAAGACAAAATTTGCCTATAGAAAATTCTAATGAAGAAACTCGAGAGGGAGTACAAAATCCAGGCGAAGAACATCGCGAAGGAAGAGAAATAATGGAAGATCGTTATATCCAACGTGCTGAAACTCTTCAAAATGGGCAAAACGATAGAAATCAGGGAAATAGACAACGTTAGGGGCGAAATAATCAAGATGGCGAAGAAAATCAGGAAGAATGAAGGAGAATATTACATGGGAGAGAAGTTCAAAGAAACCGACAAATAATTGAAGAAGAAATTGAAAGACACTACGTTGAACAAGCACGTCTAGCTTGCGAGAGGGAAAGATTGAGAGCAGAAGTGGAAGAATGGGAGCTGCAAGAGGCAATTCGCTAGAACAATCATGATAATCGAGAAAGAAGGCGTGAACAAAGTCACAATAATGGTAATATCAATGAATAATATGATAGAGTACAAAGGAGAGCTGAAAGGCGGCAAAGAAGAGAAAATGAGAAATATAATGGTATGTGAATTCATGAAAGAAATGAAAGAGAAGATCGCAGAGAAAGACGAGAAGAAAATGATGAACAAGAAACTCAAAATAGATATGAACGTAGAAGAAGAGATGTGGAGTTAAAAAGACCAGTGGATCCAAATTCTGGTGTAAATGAACAAATTTTGAGAGATCTAGCGGAAATGAGAGGAATGTTAAATAATAAAAAAGAAGAAGGTAAGAGACAACTGGATGAAGCCATAGAAGAAGCTGCGAAAACCCCATTCACACAAGAAGTACAATTAGGAGGAATACCCCCAAAGTGCAATTTACCTGCGTTAACCAGCATTTTTGATGGAACAACTTGTGCAGTACAACACATCAAAGCTTATGTGAGATGTATGCTACAATGGGAGAACCATGATGCTATATTGTGCAAATATTTTGCATCAAGTTTAACAGGAGAGGCCTTAAAATGGTTTGAAGGTTTGCCAAAGAATACTATAACATCTTTCAACCATTTGCAGGCTATATTTTTAGGGGCATATATAAGTAAAAATTCCTCGCGACCTGGCATTGAAGATGTATTTGGGTTAAAGCAAAGGGTTGGCGAAACCTTGAAGCATCTAACTGTGAGGTGGAAGACAATGTGTAGTGATATGGCTGGTCGTGTGAACGAAAGATATCTCATTCTGTCATTCATTAACGCTATGTTCGCAACCAATCTATTATACATTCAAATTTTCAGAATCAAGAATACGATCACAATAACTGAGTTGCGAGAACTTCAGGAGGAGTATATTGCTCTTGAGAAAAAGCAAAATGAGATGGAATCATACCCCATTGCGAACACAAGTTCAAAAGCAGCGAATGCAAGCTTGTTACCTAAGTTGATAAATACAGTGGCGAGCACCTCGCAAGGGCAACAAGAGAGGATAATGGGTGATAATCAGCAAAAGCTAGTAGCTATGGGGAGTCGTGATCAAGAAGAATTCGAGAGAGAGAGAGAAATTTCTATAGCCGTGGTGGAAATAACAAAATCCAAAGACTTGATCAGCCGCAAGAAACTTATGGAGGTCAGAGGCAAAACTATCACAGAGGACAGCGAAGTCACAAGATAATATGGGAAGAAATCAAAATGCCACCTTTGAATGCTAGTGTGGAGAAGATATGGGAAGCTATAATCCTAATGGAAAACATACCCGCACCATGGAACATGGGGAGTGAACCACCTCCAAGCTACAGAAGTAATGAATTTTGCTTTTATCATCATTTCCATGGACATATAACAAATGACTGCAGAAATATAAAGAGAATCATTCTCAGGATGATAGATCAGGGAAAAATAGATCACTTTCTAGTAGGACAAACTCAAACTCAAGCATTACCACCTCCTCCAGAAATTCGCAAGGCAAACACAGCAAAAGAAAGAGAAACATTTGTGATTGAAGTTGGCGCAAAGGCAAAGAATCTGTTTTTTAACTCTATCGTACACTCATACAAGACAATTGAAGATTTTCACGATAACACTCTCAGCAGGGTTTTCGCAAGAGATGCCGATGATAGAGAAATAATGAACATTGTGAAGACATCGCCACTGGAAGATTGGCAAAAGCAAACTATCTCTTTTACCATAGAAGAAGTACCTGAGGGTGGAGAAATGCACGACAACCCATTAGTGGTAAGATTGGAGATTAACCCAAAACCTAGCGAGGATGAAGATGATGAAGCTGAGAATTCATGGGCAATCAACAAAATTTTGATCGATACTGGAAGTTCCGTGAATATCCTTTTTTATCATACTTACAAAACCATGGGAGGGAAAGATGAAGATCTAATACCTTCAACTTACAAAATCTATGGTTTTAAGTTGATGCGCAAATAAGCCTAAAGGAGAAGCTCATATGCGAATTCCACTGAAAGGATTGTCCTCTGAAATTTTATTTTGTGTAGTCGATGTGGAATCAACATACAACGCATTGATTGGACGACCTTGGTTACATGAGATTCTAGGTGTGGCATCGACTTTCCATCAATGTATCAAGTTCCCTCATCCCAGTGGTATTGGCATCATAAAAGGAGATTGGATTGAAGAAAAGAAGTGTTATGAAATTGATATAGAATCTTGCGAAGAAATAGCTGCGAAGAAGAAGAATTGGAAACACAACATCAAAGAAAAACAAAAAAGTGAAAGATTGATGGTAGATGTAATAGAACAGAGAGAAGAAGAAACGGTGCGAAACCAATGTATGATGAAGATAAGAAGTGGCGAAGGCTTCGCAACAGACAAGAAAATGACAGAAAAATTCAAAAATGCAGAGGCAGAGAGGAGCAGAAGTAAGAGACTTAAAGAGTGAATGTATTTGTTGATTTTATGACCGAGAAGAAGGGAAGATGTATGGTTGATCTTAAAAAAAAAAAAATCTGTATTGGCAAAAGAGTTGCAAAGATGAGATTGCGAAATTGTAAAAGAGCCGATATGCAGAAGAAGAAAATATCTTTTATGAATTACAAAGATGAGATTGCGAAATTACAAAAGAGCTAATATGCAGAAGAAAAAAGAAAACAATCAGAAAGGGGCGAACCTGCTATGGCGTACACCCTAGTTCGCGAAATCAAAATTTTGCAAGAGGCAAATGTAAGACCTAAAGTACGTCATAAAAGGGGGTACCTATTGACATGGCTCAGGGAAAAGGTTACACCGCCCCTGGAACTGAGTCATGGAGATTTGGGGTCAATAAAGCCCATCCAGGAGAGGTACCTCGGATTTTCAACCTAAGCTTATGACTCAGGTTGGACGACTGAGGGTCTCTTCTAAGGAGTCAGCATCTTATCAAGGCGCCGAGGTACATGGTTGAGCAAAGAGTGCCTGTGGCATTTGAAGTGTCTCGGACATTCTTTGCAAGTCTTGACGTAAGCTGGACTCGGCCCGAAGAAAACTTCACTTAGGGTGCAGTCTCGTAACCAAAAGCCCTATAGGCAAAAGGGATAAGAGGCTGCGAAAACAACTAGTTGTTGTTAAGACCGGATGGGAGGAGCCAACCTTGTATGGTAGAGTTACGCCTCCTTGAAGGGGCAACCAGGGGGAAGATAAGGGCGACACCCTCCATTAGGGAGCTGATAAGTGTCTTAAGACGCAAATGTCATGAGGCTTTATTTTCGCAAGAAAATTTAGGCTTGTCATATTTGTGCGACAATCTGAAGAGGCAATAATACAAAAGACAAAGATAAGACGAGATCAATGGGTGGTACATGAAAGTGTAAGGACGTCTGCGATTTCGTCGCAAGGCGGCAATGTCATGGGGCTTTATTTTCGCAAGAATTTTTAGGCCTGTCATATTGTCGCAACAAAAATTTCAAAGAAAGAGTTAAGGCAAGATCAATGGGTTTTTGCATGCAAATGCAAAGACGTCCTGCGATTTTGTCGCAATGACAAGAGGTGGCGCAATAAGACCTTTAACTAGGAAGGCAAAATAAGACCACATAAGAGAAAAATAAAAAATAAAATCTTGAAAGTAACCAAGAAATACCTACTTGCGAAAATTTAGCGAGAAGCTTGATTGCGAGATTGAGGCATGAATACATATCGCTATTCGAAAGTAGCTTGCTTAATCTTTCATCTGAATACAAATACCAGAGGCAAGTATGGGAATGTATAGAATAAAAACATGTTATTTGTCTTCATATGATAGATTTACACACTCATAAAATGAAAGGTTGATAATATATTGATTAATTATATTGCAAAAAAGAATTGCTCTTTTAACATGTGCAGAAAGGAACAACAAAGGTATAGCTTGTATTTGAAGATCCAAGAAATTCGCAGCAAAGGATTATAAAAATAGAAGATTAAAAGAATGAATGTACAAATATTACAAAAAGAGAAGGAAGAAAATAAAACTATTTCTCGTTTGATTCTTCTTCTTCATCATCTTCATCAGATCCTTCTACTTCTTCATCTCCATCAGATTCTTCTTCTTCACTAGCATTGCTGTCAGAGATATCCTGAGAAGGCACATTCTTGGGGATTTCTTCAAGAAGGCAAGGATATGCAGAATGGGGGATACTATTGTCGTCGCAGACCATTTTAATAGTCTGATTGCGAAAAAGAGTAGCATCATTCTTAAAATTCATGATGTCTGTAGTTGCCTCTTCAATCTAGAATATTTATCATCCCGAGAAGAAAGGTTCTTTGCGAGCTGCTCCTTCTCATACTCAAGTTCTTCAATTATTTTACGAAATCTCTCTTCAGCCCCTGCGAACATGTGACAATGAATCAACAACTTAACGACAATTTCATGAAAGACAAACAGTTAAATAAAGAAGAATAATTAACAACCTTCTATGTCTGAAATCATATCCCTAACCAAGGTCGTATGCTCAGCTTGAAGACTAACATTAATACCTAAATTATTTCTGGCATCATCTAGAACTTTCGCAGCCCAAGCAAATTCATCGTCATTATTTATGAGAAGAAGGGAGCGAATTTGATTCTCTCTTTCGCTAAGTATAGCATTTTTGCTGTTAGATTCATCTCGTTCAATTTGAACTTCAAGAAGAGTCTTTTGGAATTTCGTTAATGCTTGAGCACCTTGTCTAGCGATGCGATCTTTATCATCTATGAGATTACTGATTTTGGTTCTTAAAGTATTAATTTTTTTCTTTAGAATTAAGATAGAGACGCTTAAATTGGTTGGCTAAGCCTAAACTGGATCTATGATCAATTTCTAAGAGGCGAAATTTGGATTGAAGTTCATTTAGAGGAAGAGATTTAATCTTGTCATTTGAAAAACTGTTCATAGAATTGTTGAGGTGATCAAGAAGAGCATTGTTATCCATAGGGTCAGGGAATGAGTGAAGAAGAATGGGTTCATCAGAAAGGTTATAGACGTCTGCGAAAATGGTAAGTCAGATGAGGGAAGATAATGAGAGAACAAAACAAAGGAAAAGAGAAAAGTCTCATACCATAAAGTTGTTGGTTGGCACTTTGAAGACTAGATATCTTATTCTTCTGAGTGGAAGAATCGACTTCTAATTGCTTAGTCTTCTCGCGAAGAGTAGCGCTTCGACTTCCGGTTCTTCATTTCTCTTGCGAAGTTGAAGATTCTTCTTTTCAAGAATACCGCGCCTTTTCTCAAGATGCGAGGCAACAACGAAGGAAGCTCTCCGATCTCAGAAGGAAATTGAAGAAATTATCAAGATATAACTTAAAATCAAAATTATGAATAAATAGGGGGACAAAGACATACCAAGACACCAAGAGAATTTAGAAAGCTGGGAGTCACTGATCTGGAGACCCCATGAATAGAATCATCACCCTCTAGTAAAGGAGCATCGCAGATACTCGCGAAAGCTTTGCACATACTAGAGAGACGATCATCTCCAATCCATTGCATGGAGTCAGAGAAGATGCTGGACAATTGTGCCATAGAAGATTCAGTTCGAAAATCCTCCTTTGCGAGAGAAATATCAACATCATCGTTATCTTCATCATCAGAGCTTTCGCTGGACTGAAGATTTAAAAGAGAGGGAGAGTGAATCTTTCGTTTCTTTGAAGGTGGGGCAGTGGACTTCTCCCTGCGAAAAGGACCTTTACCCTTGCCTTTAATCTTTGCAACCTTAGAACTTCCTTCTTCTTCAACAACTTCAACACCAACCTTCACACACGAATGAAGATAAGAAACAGAGGAAACAATATTGTTAAAAATAATAAAGAAAAGTATTTCTTACTTTATCCGTGATCGAACGGAGCGCCGCTAGGGTACTTGCCTTAGCAGTCCTTTTGTAGCTTCTTCTCAACTTGGTAATCTGAAAATTTCGCAAGATTAATAGGTATAAAAAGGAGTGAAGATTATAAAGCGAGCGAAATTTAGGAAGTATACCTCTTTTGCTTTCTCGGGCCGAGTTAAAAACCCAAGGTTGATAATTGGCGAGATTCGCAGGAGCACATTTGAACTGAAATATAAGGTCCTTTCAAAACTAGCGGAAAGATGCACCACCTGTCGTCTTTAGAGTGACGAGGAATATTGTTCTTGCCCGAATGCCAGTCGATGTCTTGCATAAGTATTTTATCGCTGGCAACATTTTTTTTCCTCTTCAAGCGAGCATCCCAGCGAGTTCTATCATTCTTCATGTTTATTACGTCATAGTTTTCGAAGAAGCTCTCTACTGTATATTTTTCAGTGAATATCTCTAAGTCCTCAAATTCAGGATCCCTGACCTCTTTGGGGTAAAGAGACCCCTTACCAGCACCACGGTTGGCGAACTCAAGCATTAAGCGGATACAATCCCCGCTCAATTGGTAGATGGCTCGCGACGATTTCGCATGAGCAAGAATTTCATAAAATAAGGGAAGATCAGGGTCATAGAGAGGAATGGGAAGGCCAGCAAGAATCTGACCTAGCGAAATTATGATTTCCTTATCATCACAATGATGATTAGAAAACAGTTTGGCAGAAAGAATGGATTTAGATTCTTGATTGGGAATGGTGGTTAATATGAAACCTTTCTCTTCGAAATCTTTCTGAACCTTTCCCAGAGAAGTTTCATATTTACGACCAACTGGAGGCATTTTCAGAGTATGGGAATGAAGAGAAAATTGAAGATCAAAAGAAGTAAAAGAAGAAGATTTACAGTAGCATAAGCGGAAGTTACGGAGAGATGTTGAAGAAAAATTGCAGAGAAAGCAAGAAGCAAAGTAAAAAAGAAGAAGAGATGAGTAAGAAAAATATATATAGAGAGAAGGTTTCTCGAAAAGGCAAACACATTTAATGCGAAGAGTAGACATGAACGGTTGAGAAATAGCGGTTAAAAAAGACGTGTCAAGAAATGGATGGAAGAAAATATACGTGTAATAAATTCTGCATAAAAGTACAGAATCATGTCAATACAGAAAAATATGATAAAATGAACAGCTGCGGCATTTTGAAAGTACTAGTTCTCATGACATTCTCTCCTTTGCAGAGAAGACATGAGAAGAGGCAAGATGTAGGATCAGAATATCGCAACACCAATACCCTTGCGAAATCCATGAACGACACACTACGAAGATATCGCAGATTGGTAATAAAAATAACGCAACGGATGACGACAACCTGAACATGAGAAAGATTTGAAGACCTAGCGAGATTTAGGAGTGTTGCGAGATTTAGCATTTGTACACTTGCGATAATGTCGCAAGCCAGATCCGAAAATAAAGGACAGCTTAGCTGTCATCCACTATGTAATGCCCTATATAAAGAGCCGAACATGCTTAAGAGAAAGAGAGAGATCTTTTTAGAGTGGAGAGAAAGTTTTGAGGAGAGAGAAAGTCTAGAGTAGCAATTATATTCTTGATTTCATTTCCTTCTTGTAAAATTTCTAACTTAATTAATAAAGAGATTGATTGTTGATCTTAAAGATGTGTTAAATATTAAGAATTCTTGTGAGGGATGTATTGTAGGATTTCCTGCAACTACATGAATAGAGTCTATTCGTAAAAGCAAAGAGCTCATGTGTTAGAAATAACATGATAGTTTCACCGTATCTCGGAATCATCTTATTACTTCTGTTTTTATTTTTTTTTGCACAATTTTTATGTTGATGTCTGCTGGGTTGAAATAGGGTGATTAAGTTACTAAAAAAAAAATGAAAAAAACTGAAGAAAAAAAATTGAAAAAAAAAATTGAGACCAGACCATCAGACCAACCGGAATAAATTCAATGAAATCGACCATTGGTTCCCTTGTATATGCCAGCTGAGTTGATCTAGAATTAGGATTATCGACCACTGGTTCCCTTGTATATGCCAGATGTGTTGATATTAGTCCAGACCAGTATCTCAATCCATTAGGTCATAGGATTCATCTTGGCATTGACGTCCATTCACAACCATCTATTTTTATTTCCATCTTCTTAATCTATTCATGTGATTTGTTTGATTCCGGATATTGATGTCCATAGTGCGACTATTTGAGTAGAGATTTGTCACTTATATATGAATTTTATTATGCTTGAGTGCAAACTCGTGTACAACAATTGGAATTTCGCATTAGGGTACTTCCTCCTGTAGTCAATGAGAGTATGCAAACCAAGGAGATTCTTTAGTGCCTTTCAAGGTGCTGCGTAGATAGCTAGGGTCTGGAGTAAAGGTTTTGTGGGTACACCTCTTGTAAACCCTCCCGAGACTATAACTCGGCCACTAGGGCCACCTAGGGATTTGAAGGCTTGTTGCACACGCTAAGTGCAATCGCGATGCCTGCGACAGTGAGTTGGGATTTTATTTTCTAGATTAGATCTGCTCGGGACTAGCAAATAATAAGTTTGGGGGTATTTGATAGACGCATTTATGTGTCTATTTTGATCTCAATTGTATGTATTGTTAGTGCTCAATTTTGTATTTATTATGGCTTTTTATGTCTTTGTATGTGTTTTTGGAGAAATACACTTGTGCGGAGAAATTAGCCAGAAAAGTTGCACCCAGAAGACGTACTACAGGCACCCCGGAAGTATGTTGGAGACGCTCCGAAGAAGTGTTATTTTCACCCAATAGAAGTGTTAAAAGGACCCCACTCGATAAGGGGCATCCTAATTGTTATTTACACCCTAGTGCTAAAGGCATTCCAGGAACAGATAGGGCACTCCATCCCCATCGTTTAAAAGTGAAAAAAAATGCGGGAAAAGAATTACAGAACTGCGTACTTTGTTGTGAAGAATTTGGGCGAGTTTTACTGGGATTTTCCTGCTGGATAGGTTTGCTTTGGGCCTGTTTTGCTAAGACAGGATTAGTAATGGGTTTGGATCGGAAGAAAAACAAGATTTCGATATAACATGAAGTGAGAAAATTTAACGGGATTCTTGGCTGTATTTTTGGATATGATTTAGACGAGATTTCATCGGAGTTTTTGTTGCATATTCCTTTTATTTGTGATAGCTCTATTTGGTTTTGATGACCCACAGATATTTCGGCTATTACTTTATGATTTTATGAGTTGACTAATCCTTTCTTAGTCTGGCTGAAGACTTTAAAC
This sequence comes from Papaver armeniacum, assembly GCA_023531295.1. Taxonomy (NCBI): domain Eukaryota; kingdom Viridiplantae; phylum Streptophyta; class Magnoliopsida; order Ranunculales; family Papaveraceae; genus Papaver; species Papaver armeniacum. The sequence continues at coordinate 11,436 of JAJJWW010003910.1, forward strand.
TTAGCACTTCTTGGGAGATAACCCATGCTCATGCAACACGGTAATATCTTTCCTTAACTATTTTGCTTCAAATGGTAACAGTTTCTCCTTGTTCATGCTTATAATTTCATCTTTAGAACATTGAGGACAATGTTAGATTTAAGTTTGGGGGTATGGGAGAAACTTTTTAGTTGCAATAAATAATCTCCAGAGCCTAGAAATTTATGCCTATTAAGGATGACACTAACCAATCTAAGTGGATGGAAGCATCTTGGTTGTAGGAGTTGAGGAACCAATCTGAGTGGATGGAAACATCTGAATAGAGTCTATTCATAAAAGCAAAGAGCTCAGGTGTTAGAAATAACATGATAGTTTCACCGTATCTCGGAATCATCTTATTACTTCTATTTTTATTTATTTTTGCACAATTTTTATTTTGATGTCTGCTGGGTTGAAATAGGGTGATTGAGTTACTAAAAAAAATGAAAAAAAATGAAGAAAAAAAAATTGAGACCAGACCATCAGATCAACCGGAATAAATTCAATAAAATCGACCATTGGTTCCCTTGTATATGCCAGCTGAGTTGATCTAGAATTAGAATTATCGACCACTGGTTCCCTTGTACATGCCAGATGTGTTGATATTAGTCCAGACCAGTATCTCAATCCATTAGGTCATAGGATTCATCTTGGCATTGACGTCCATTCGCAACCATCTATTTCTATTTCCATCTTCTTAATCTATTCATGTGATTTGTTTGATTCCGGATATTGATGTCCATAGTGCGACTATCTGAGTAGAGCTTTGTCACTTATATATGAATTTTAGTATGCTTGAGTGCAAACTCGTGTACAACAATTGGAATTTCGCATCAGGGTACTTCCTCCTGTAGTCAATGAGAGTATGCCAACCAAGGAATTCTTTAGTGCCTTTCAAGGTTCTGCGTAGATAGCTAGGGTCTGGAGTAAAGGTTTTGTGGGTACACCTCTTGTAAACCCTCCCGAGATTATAACTCGGCCACTAGGGCCACCTAGGGGTTTGAAGGCTTGTTGCACACGTTAAATGCAATCGCAATGCCTGCGACAGTGAGTTAGGATTTTATTTTCTAGATTAGATTTGCTCGGGACTAGCAAGTAATAAGTTTGGGGGTATTTCATAGACACATTTATGTGTCTATTTTGATCTCAATTGTATGTATTGTTAGTGCTCGATTTTGTATTTATTATGGCTTTTTATGTCTTTGTAGGTGTTTTTGGAGAAATACACTTGTGCGGAGAAATTAGCCAGAAATGTGGCATCCTGAATACGTACTACAGGCACACCGGAAGTATGTTGGAGACGCCCCGAAGAAGTGTTATTTTCACCCAATAGAAGTGCTAAAAGGACCCCACTCGAAAAGGGGCATCCTAATTGTTATTTACACCCTAGTGCTAAAGGCATTCCAGGAACAGATAGGGGCACTCCATCCCCATCGTTTAAAAGTGACAAAAAGGCGGGAAAAGAATTACAGAATTGCGTACTTTGTTGTGAAGAATTTGGGCGAGTTTTACTGGGATTTTCCTGCTGGATAGGTTTGCTTTGGGCCTGTTTTGCTGAGACAGGATTAGTAATGGGTTTGGATCGGAAGAAAAACAAGATTTCGATATAACAGGAAGTGAGAAAATTTAACGGGATTCTTGGTGTATTTTTGGATTTGATTTGGACGAGATTTCATCGGAGTTTTTGTTGCAGATTGAATCGAAATATCCTGTTAGGCTTAAACATGACAGGTAATTTATCGGATTCGAAAAATAAGGGGTGTTGCAATGATTCTCGTGGAAACAGGGGAGTAGTTGTTCACGGATTTTATGTTCGGCTAAATTTCGTAGTACATGGGGAATGGGCTTAGTGAATATCTCCTTCTGGATTCGAATCTATCAACAAAGGAAATTTTGGACTAAACAAGGAGACGTGTGAAGAAATATGGAAGTTGTATCCGTAACTTTTGAAAAAAAAAAAGTAAAGGAAGAAAATCAGAGATTTCTTGGAGATTTGATCGTGCTATGGCATATATATATATATATATATATATATATATATATATATATGTTGCTTGGAGTTCCAAAGAAGGGGAATCGAGACCTTGGGGGTAGCTAGAAGAGCCGAGACACAGAAGAAAGAAGAATTGCAGAGACGCAGCAACAACAGGTAAAGAAGAAGAAGTTGAAGAACATAAGACTCACAGAGTCTGTCGTAGATTAAACAGCAATAAATACATATCGCTTATTCATTGTGCATGCAATAGACCTTTAGCCACTGTTTCCATTCTTTCTCCAACTTTTTCCTCTGTAATAGTGAGTTCTGTAACAATTATATCTGTTACAAACTCGCTGCTTTATATTTTTTCTCCCTTTTAATCAACTTTCGAGCTATGAACACCCATTTTGAGCAAGTGAGTAATATGAGGAGCTAAACCCCTTAGCTGAGGCGATGGAGGAAGCCGTTTTTCCAATTATTATGTGGTAATTTCTTTTTAACTTAATTTTTGCAATTCTTTATGATTATTTGTACTGAACTGAAATTGAATATATGATTCTGATTAAGTAGTTGTGTTCTCAATTGATGGGTCATGCTTAGGTCAAGTCTTTTGATGGTCCATGCTTTCGATTTACAACTATTGTTTTGAGAATCTACTTGTCTAGGCAATATTTTAGAATCAAATTAAATGTATGAGTTGCATAATTATTGTTATTGATTGAATCACGGATAATTAGTTAATGGTGGAATCCATAGTCTTAGTTTTCTCTATAATCTTGAAATCCAACTTATTAAATTTGAGTCTAAAACGAATCTTCACAAGTCTGAGTGAACGACATCTTTCTTACCACTTTACAACAACAATTAAAATTACATCAACTCCCTCGTTTGAGCAAAAAACCTAATTTTTCCTTATTTCTCCAATATTGCTCAAACTACCAAAAAACCAAAAGTTCAAATGGTCACACGACCGTCCGGGCTTCTCACGGCATGATATTTTAATATTTCCAAAATATTGGTCGCACGAGCAAAGTTCTACTTGCTCATTCAAGCAAAATCGAGAGTTTCAGTCAAGATCAAACTCTTCCGGAAATCCAAAGTATTGCTCGAACGCACATCAGAAAACCGCGGTAAATACGAACTTTGGTAGTTGGATAGAAATTGATTGACACTTGGATATTGGTTTTTGATACCGTCCAAGTTATTCTCATACCAATCAGTTCTCGGATCTGATCATGTTGATTTTCCAATTGAATTGAGAAAGAGATATAACTCTTGGATATTTTTCCTTGATTGAGTCTGACTGTCTAGTTGATTCTCTAAGAATTATATTGGAGTTAGTCTATACATATTTCCGAACGAAATATTGGGTGTGGTTGTTAGACCCCCGTTTTTCATCACTCATGGTTGATTTTCAGTAAATGATCCATTAATCAAAAATCGATCAAAGTTAGGGTTTCGAATCAAATGCTCTGCGAAGCATAATTCTGAGTAGGTTCAAACACCAATAACTTTATGTTGATCTAGCAATCAACATTTTAATTAATTATATAATATTCGGTCCAGCTACCAGTATTTTTAATTAATATTTTATTTGGTCCCGCTACCAATAATTCATGAAACGAGCAATATTTGCTCAAACGAGCAATATTTTTTTTAAACTAGCAATATTTGCTTTGCCCATCTATCAACACTGAATTGCTTAAATTAGAAAAATAAATGATCTACTGGGTTCAGAACTCACTTCAAGCAATATTGATTCAACTATCAATATTTAAATTACTCAATCGAACAATATTCTTCATGTTGATTCAACTATCAACATTCGAGAATTCCAATGATTCACTATTAATATTTCATTGGTTCATCAACCAATATTTGGTTCATCAGTTGACCATTATAATCTCTCTTCGTCATTTGACAACTAATGACAGAGTGCTCAACCGCATTTTCTATCAATAAGTCTATGATCGAGTAATTTCATGGATGCGATAGTCCAAATTATCAGAACATTATTATTACCTCAACTGGTAAAATGATATATCACAATCCATGAAGACTTGACGTCTTTCCATTATTGTGTCCCAGTAGATACCTTATGATCAATCCATGAATCTCAGAGAATATCACATTTGTTCATTATGCTCGACTCATCAAGGCTAAGACTCATCGTCTAGTCAAGTCAACAACTAACCAATTAAATACACGTCTTCCTAGCAGACTCCACATTCATGAGACATCAATCATGTCACATGGGGGGATATTCACTAGGGTTTTGGTCTGGGATTGTGCCCCAGTAGACACCTTATGATCAATCCATGAATCTCAGAGCATATCACATTTGTTCATTTTGCTCGACTCATCAAGGCTAAGACTCATCGTCTAGTCAAGTCAACAACTGACCAAATAAATACACGTCTGCCTAGCAGACTCCACATTCATGAGACATCAATCATGTCACATGGGGGGATATTCACTAGGGTTTTGGTCTGGCGGCCTACAGCACGTGTGTACACCCACGATGAGAAACGTGAGTAAGTCGTGCAAGCAGTTGAGGGAGTTAGCAAAGTAGTGGATGGACAATCAACCAAGTCTCCGCACGACGTGGAACTGGTTTAACCACGATTTCGTACTTTTCCAATTTTTCACTCCAGCAATCGTCACACTTACTGAGATCAATGTGACTAATATTCTTGCAATATAAATAAGTTCCTGGATCCACGATTGAGGAACAACAATTTCGATCCACAAGAAATTATCACTCAATCGATCAGAACTTATCTCATATGAACTCAACAGTTCACCAACTTGCAGAATTCACAACACACTCACAATCCTTGATCATCATTGATCTCAGACACTTCTCAGCTTCCCTTCTACAGATCGATCATCATCCCTCTTTGTGACCGAATTGACTTTGGAACGACCATTGTCTTGGTTTAGGTCGGAGTCCTACAGATTGATCTCTCGAACTCAAAGCACTCCCGTGCAGTGCATCTGTTTGAAAAAGGTTTAAGCAATTTGCTCGGTCGAGGAGTATCCGCCCGCACGCTCGTCTCTTCACTTTCCTAAAAAACTAGCAAATCATTTTCACCCATCAACACAAACGAAACTTGGTAATTTTTTGGCCAACCAGAAGGAGGAAAAACTCTTAGAACTATTAAGAAACCATGGGCAAACCAAGGCCGCTGATCATGAACTCTGTTGAAATCAGCTTCAGCTAAAAACCTTATGATGGTACTTTATTCCTCAAACCACTGAAAGTAGTGACGGTAGGAGTTTGGGCTAGAGGACATTGAGAGCAAATATAGTGTCTAATGGAAAATGTTGGAACAAGTGTCTCACTACAAATATAACCCACCATACACCATTTCCAATTGTTATCAGTTTCAGCAAGAACAACCTCCTTATCAATGAAAACATGTTATGTAAGAGTTGAGGGTAAAGTTAGCTTTTCTTCCATTTGGGTCGTGAGGTTTTGAATATCAATAGAGGATGGTTAAATGAGTTCAGAAAGGTGGGATTGATCCATAAAATAGTGGAGGATAATGGAAAAACTCATAGTAATTTTGATTTTGAAATAAGTGTTGTGAATATGTATATTCAAGATAATATGAGTGTGACAAAGCAAAGTGATAAGAGAGTTAGTATGTAGATGCTGACTTATCACAAAGATACTCAAATGATAATTAACTAAGGTATCAGTTCGATACTGATCCTTAAAATGGGTATAGTAGGTGAGTTGAAACTGGTCTTTGTTTTGAGAAAAGGGAAAGTATGATGAAAGTATGAAATAATTGCTGGTATGTTTTGTTATCAAAGTACCGTATGGTTGTTGATGGTGGATTTTCAACAAAGGGCAAAACCGTAAAATCATTATGCATGTTTCGACACGGCTTTCAGGTATGCAACGATTCATATTTTACGAAGCCATGATGAATATGTTTTCGAAAAGCCCCACTAGCTGAGCGATTCGATCCCTGGTATTTCATCATGCCCTCTGTGCAGAATAACATAATTGGGCGGTTCTCCGTAGATTGAGAGCTTAACCCCTTCAGGACGTCGGTGACACTCACTGTTCCCTGACTACAGGAGAGAGACCCCCCTCCACATAGAAAAATAGTTGGGCGGCGGACACCTTCAGGACGTCGGTGACACTCACCGTTCCCTGACCATGTGGAGAGACCGTGCATAGATTCAGGCGGTTCTCCGCAGATTGAGAGCAGTAACGCCTTCATGTCGTAAACAACACCCGTGACTCCCTGAATATGCACCATTCAGAATGGATGTGACGCTTTAACGGCAAATATCTTTTTTTAATAGATGACATTCTGCCGAATGATGACATTCACTATTCCATGGTCGAATCAATTCCCATGGAATGGCAATCTATTATTGCTCTTATTCCATGGTCGAATCCACTACCGATCCCATGGAATGGCAATAACAATTGCTCCTATTCCATGGTCGAATCCACGGCCTGATCCCATGGAATGGCAATAACAATTGTTCCGATTCCATGATCGAATCTACGACTTGATCTCACAGAATGTCAATAAACTACTATATTATCTCATTATTCCAATTTCATGATCGAATTCACTGCTAATCTCATGGAATGGTAATAGATAATTTTATTACTCCGATTCTATGGTCGAATCCACGATCCCATGGAATGGTAATGCCTGCTTTATTATTCGAAGTTCATGGTCGAATCCACAGCTGATCCTATGAATTGATAATAAATGACTACTCATTTTATTGTTCCGTTTCATGAACTATTCTACACTAAATTTCAGGAATTAGCAATAAATACCCAACCAACGGGCATCTGGATCATCACTGAGTAAGCCCCACAAAAATGGTGTAAGTGTACTCGACAATGATGCACGACTGAGCACCCGGATGCACAAACGAGCATCCAAAAATATGGACAGATTAGGAATCCTATGCAAAATAGGAGAAAGCAACAAATAATAATAAAATAATAAGAGGCGTCCAGGGGCCGGGCCCACCGGCCGGCCGGCCGGCCATGCCCTTCCGTGGCCGGTCCCATGCCTTTTCCATTATTTTGCCCTATTTTGTTATTTTCCTGAACTCATGAAAAACTCCTTCAATTTAGCAACTTTCCTTGTTTGTGCACAACTCATGAATTCCCCATAACTTCATGGATTCATGAAATAATATTATAAAATAGGGAAAGATGTGCGGGACCGAGCAACCTAGCCGGTCGTCCATGCCTAAGCCGTGGCCGGTCCCACACCTCACAATCCCTAGCTTTTTATAATTCCCTAAACTCATGAAACTCCTCCGTTTCAACAAAAACTCATGGATTCTCCATAACTTCATAGATTCATGAAAAAATAATAATATAAAATTAGGGAAAGGTGTGCGGGACCGGGAAACATAGCTGTCCGGCCATGCCCTAGCCGTGGCCGGTATCCCTAGTCTTTTATAATTATTATTTTTCTAAATTCATGAAACTCCTTGGTTTGAGCAAAAATCATGATTTCGTCATAACTTCTCAAATTTTGCTCAAATCATGAAAAACCAAAAGCCAACAAGTCACACGATCGGCTAGCCTCTCACGGCGATTTTAAATGTTAAAATACTCTTATTTTAATATTTACAAAATATTGATCAAATGAGCATACATGCTCATTCCAACAAAAATCAAGAATTTCAGTCAAGATGAAACTCTTCTGAAAATTCATAATGTTGCTCGAACGCACATCAGAAAATACTGAAACTCTCAGTACAGAGACACGGATACCACGCAACACGTGCATGCCTTCATAACCTAACAGAGTCATTCCTAGGGCTTGCAAAAAGCCGGTCCCAAGCGTTTTCATAATTCTGAGCTAATTTTCTCAATTTCTCATATTGGGCCCAAACTCTCTTCAACCAACCTGGGGATTGCTCAAACGACCAACAACCGGTCTCGTGACTACCAAGAACCGGTCCCATGCTCTCTTGGTCGGTCCCCATCTTTCATACCTAGATTTTATCACCTAATGCTGAACCCAACAATATTTCAATAAATGATGAAACCGGCATTTAATCATCATTCTATCACCAACCTGTTCAACTCGGAACCACCGGTGCACGCTCACTGAAAGGGCACCACATGGATGCCCATCATCCCATGTGGTCGGTCCCTCTATCACTCATGACCTATTTTCAGCGATTCATCAACTATGATCGAAATTAGGGTTTTGAATAAATGTTCTACGAATCATCATTCTCGAGCAAGATTCAAACACTAATGAATTTATATTGATTCAGCAACCAGCATATGAATTAATCATATAATATTTGGTAATCTACCAATATTTTAATATTTTATTAGGTCACGTTACCAATAAATATTTCGTCGAATTGACCAACACTTGCTCAGTTGCTCAAATATTAATCCGGCTATCAATATTCGGTAATTTATCAGTAATTTGTCGAATTGAGAAATACTTGCTCAATTGCACGTCAAATTATCAATATTCAGTATTTTGTCGAATTGAGCAATACTTGCTTAGTTGCTCGTCAAATTCTCGATATTCAGTAATTCTTCGGATTGAGCAATACTTGCTCAGTTGCTCGAATATTGATCCAACTATCAATATTCAGTAATTTATCAGTATTTCGTCGAATTGAGCAATACTTGCTCAGTTGCTCGAATAATCCACATATATTCAATAACTCATCAATATTCAACAACTCGTTGAATTTACAATATTTGCTCGGACGAGCAACATTAACATTCATGAATCGAGCATTTGTCAAACATGCTCGATTCAACAAAACCTAGACTCATTGTCTAATCGGTCAACAATCGACAAACTAAATACACGTCGTCATGCTGAGACTCCACGATTCGTGAGACATCAATCACGTCAAATTGGGGGATAACAACTAGGGTTTTGGTCTGGCGGCCTACAGCACATGGATTTCATCCACGACGAGAAATGTGCGTAAGTTGTGTAAACGGTTGAAGGAGTTAGCAAAGTAGTAGGTGCACGATCAGTCAAGTCTCCACACGACATGGAACTGACTTTACCACGATCTTCCACTTGCCCACTCTTCCACTCATGAAACCATCACACTTACAGGGATCAAGGTGTTCACAACTCTGACAATATAAATAAGTCTTTGAATCCATGATTAAAAACAACGAATGATCACTAGCTATCATCAATCGTCCACACAGAATTTCTCGAGTAACTACTCTCAAGAATTCATCAATCTATCAGAACTTATTCGAACTCAATGATAAGCACGAAAATGCAACATATTTTCACCCAAATATACATTAGCCGGGACTCATTTTATCACTAATAAACTTATTTGTAGGTATTTTTGAGCAATAAACATTTTTGGAAAAATCAGCTCAAAAAGTTGTTAAAGGCCCCCCGGAGGGCGTTTGCTAAGCGAACTCCCACTTTGGATAAGGGGCACCTCAATTTATAAGGGGCACCTCAATTGGACACCTGCTATTCACACCCCATCACTGGTTAAGGGCTTACCATCTCCTTCTTCATTTTTGAAACTGTTTTTGGCGGGAAAGAAAAACATAATTCCCTGGATTTAGTTTGCACGAGTTTTAGTCGGAGTTAGCTCGTGTTTCGGATTGGGATTACTCTATTGACGCAAAACAGGGTTGGTAATAAAGTTTGATCCAAAAAAGGAAGGATATTTTCACCGATTTAAGAAAACAGAGCAATATTATCTTCGTGAAGAATACTCGGGATTTCATCTACTATAATCAAGGATTTCATGTGTTACAAAGTGTTTTACATCATCTAGAACGTGTGGGAATCCTGTTTGGAGAGTTTCAATCGAAGAATAACACGTAAAAGGAATGTTTTCACGAGACAGGGATGAGATAAAACAGGGAAGATATTTTCTCGGTTATTTCCGGAATGTATGAGCTGTAGTTGGAGTTGGCGTGTGTCTCTGTAGAGTTTGAACTCTGCTGAACTTGTATGACGTGTTTTGATAGAGTTGAACTGCTGTAGGCGCGTGCAGGAGAAGAAAAAGGAAAGTTACGTGGAGATGGAAGAAAAACAGGATAAAGCATATTCCTGGGAGATATTTTTGGAGTTCTGCTACATTTTTGGAAGTTAGGCGTGAGGATTGACCGAGTATTAATCAACCAGAACGTGTACACAACAAGTTCCAATGGATTCGAAGTGCTGCAGACGCGTGAGAATGGGAAGAAGAGGAAGAAAAGGAAAATATTCCCGTGAAAATAAAAATCATTAACGGAAAATTATTCGAATTTATGATGGATATTTGAAGGTGCTACGACTATATAAAGGGTGCTGAGGGTTTTTAGAGGGATATAGAGAGTTTGGGGGAGAAGAATAGAGAGTTTGCAGAGGAACTTCTCTGCTGCTGCAGAGAAGAAGAAGACGAAGAACACAGACGACTCAATAGGTCTGTCGTTTTAAAACTATCACCTTTTTTGGTCTTAGTGAAAGTTTTTCTACGAAAGTTTCCGAATATTGTTTACTGTAACAAGTGCTTAAGTTGTAACAGTGCTTTTGTAACGGCCAACAACCATTGCAAAATCCCTATTTATAGTCTTTTCTCTTCTTTTCTTCATTTTAAGCACCAATTGAGCTATAAAAAAAATATTTTGAGAGTGTTTACAATATGAGGAGTTAAACCCCTACACTGGGTTGACGGAGGAATCCGAATTTCATATATGGGTAAATTTATTTTATTCTCTATTTGACTTTTGCACTAATTAAAATAGAATTATGATTTGAATTAATTAGTTATGATTTTATTTGATGGGTCATGCTTGCTTAAATGTTTGATGTCCCATGCTTACAATTTATAACTAATATTTTGAGAATCTACTTTGGTAAAATAAGAGTCCATATATTTTATTTATTGAGCGATAATTGTTGAGAATAAATAATTGAGCCTTATGTTATGAATTCGGTGGAATCCTAGTCCCAGTAACTCTCGCTTTAATTTATTATTATTTTAATTAAATCTTTAAATTTAATCTTCACAAGTCTTGGAGTTCGAATCTTAATTACTACAACAACATACAAATCACATCAATTTTTGGCGCCGCCGACGCGGACTTGTTTTTAGATTAGTTTTTAGGTTTATTTTTATTTTGTACAGTATTTTCATTTCATTTTAGATTTTCTTTTTCCTTTTTATGCGTTTCTTTTTGCATTTCTTTTCAGGGACTTTATGAGGATGATGACTTCTTCTGAGGAGGCATCACCTAAGATGACGCTGGAGGAATATAAGCGTAGAAATTCAAATCATTAGGCAACCTCATCTGAGATGAGGCTTGGTGAATATAAGCATAGGCAACGGTATGGAGTTTCTGCTCCAAAAATGGTAAGTGAAGAATCCCCTCTAATGATATATGAGAAGTATTACAAGTACACACCACTTAGTTTGGAACAAAGATTGAGAATTCTGGAATGCCAAAAATTATTTGATGATGATGATGATCAGTCTTGTAGTGACTCTCTGTTCCAGACATAATTTGTAGATGACCCTGTGGATGATTGTGTAGATGATTTGCCTAATTCCATAGATGAATCTATCTCACAAGATAATTCACCCAACTTAGAGGTTGTATCTAGACCCCTAGACTTCCGAAAGTTACCTAATTTAGGGTTAGAATTATGTGCTTCTAAAATTTTGTTGGATTACTTTGCATCCAAATACCCAGAGGACGTCCATGTTTCTGATACCGTGCACGAGGCAATTGACAATTTCCCAGTCCCAATAATATCCCCATATTATGTTCTTTACACACTTACTTGTGTGGTAAAAACTAGGTTTGGGGGTAATCCTCTATTTCTGACAGTTTCAGTGTCCCCACATTTTCATAACATAATTATGAAGCTGTCGTTTGTAAATACTGTATTTTGGGTTGATCCCCAAATTTTCAGGCTGTTAATTTTTGGGGATCCGTTTCTGTACATATCCAGTAGGTAGTTTTTATTATTTTATTATTTTCTGTTTACATTTTCTTTAGTTTTTTTTTTTTTTGCTTTATTTTATTTTCATTGTTCTTTGTTATTACTATCTTTTGATGTGTGTTACAGAGAATGATACTTTTCTTGCGTCAATCAAGTGAAATCTTCTAATCGCTTCTCTTTGATTTACATTTGTTTCTCCTACTAATATTTTTTGCATCCTATTCTAGGTTGCACTGTTTGGAACATTGAGGACAATTTTAGAATCAAGTGTGGGGGAATTAGTGGTTAACCTTTCATATTTCTATTATATGACCAGATGTGTAGCGGGTTTAAAAAATCAAAAAAAAAAAAAAATGACCAGCTGTTTAGCGGGTCTAAAAAAATAAAAATAAAAGTTATGATTGTTAGGGTTATGATCAGCTGTGTAGCGGGTCATTTTCTTTTTCTTGCATGTTATGACCAGCTGTTTAGCGGGTCTAAAAAAAAATTAAAAAAAAAAAATTATATGACCACCTGTGTAGCGGGTATCTCTCTCTCTCTCTAATTATATGACCAGTTGTGTAGCGGGTCAATTTTCTGTTTTGCTCGAGGACTAGCAAAATGTAAGTGTGGGGGAATTTGATAAGCACGAAAATGCAACACATTTTCACCCATAAATACATTAGCCGGGACTCATTTTATCACTAATAAACTTGTTTATAGGTGTTTTTGAGCAATAAATATTTTTCGAAAAATCAGCTCGAAAAGTTATTAAAGGCCCCCCATAGGGCATTTGCTAAGCGGACTCCCACTTTGGATAAGGGGCACCTCAGTTGGACACCTGCTATTCACACCCCATCACTGGTTAAGGGCTTACCATCTCCTTCTTCATTTTTGAAACTGTTTTTGGCGGGAAAGAAAAACATAATTCCCTGGATTTAGTTTGCACGAGTTTTAGTCGGAGTTAGCTCGTGTTTCGGATTGGGATTACTCTATTGACGCAAAACAGGGTTGGTGATAAAGTTTGATCCAAGAAAGGAAGGATATTTTCACTGATTTAAGAAAACAGAGCAATATTATCTTCGTGAAGAATACTCGGGATTTCATCTACTATAATCAAGGATTTCATGTGTTCCAAAGTGTTTTACATCATCTAGAACGTGTGGGAATCCTGTTTGGAGAGTTTCAGTCGAAGAATAATACGTAAAAGGAATGTTTTCACGAGACAGGGATGAGATAAACAAGGAAGATACGTAAGCATGAGGTAATTTTTCACGTGAGATTGATGACGTAAAGCTAATAAAACAAAGTTGCCTTGGATATGGGTATTGGGTTAGTAGTTTGTATAAGTAAAGTACGTAAGCATGAGGTAAAGGGTGGTGGTTGAGATATGAATGCAGTTGTCTTTTGTGTGATAGTTCCACCAACATATACTGCCAATTGTAATTATGGTGATGAAGCTTGGTTTTTGTGTGTGTGGGGATATAAGTGTATGGCGAGAAAACTGGAAGCCTCACCATCGTTTTGAATATGGGTAAGGGTGATGGTCTTTTTTTGGCTTTTTAAGGGTTTTGAGATGTTGTTGTGCCCCGTATTGCATGTGGATACAACCTGCCTAGCCAATATGCTCCAAAGTGCAATGTTGCCTCTCAACAAGTGCTGCCTTTTCTGGATCTGCATAAAATTATAGATGTTATTTAGGGCCCATAAAAACAAATCCAAATTAGGTGAACCACCAATGCACCTCTTAATGGTGATTCTAAAAGGTTTATCGAGTAATGAAAAGACTAGAGTTAGGGTTTGCAAATAGGCATGCAAAGAGTAATGATGGTTCTGATGGTTTTGCGCATGGTCTTGAATTGGCGTGAATAGCCAAGGGACGAGACGTTTAACCAAGCGCTATAAATGGCCATTTATGGCTAAACTACTCCCCTTATTTAAGCATAAGGAGGGTATTAGTTGATAATTATCCCAAATGATACCCAAAGAATAAAGAAAACCACCAGAGTTAGAGTAAGAGAAAAATGGTTGATCCTTCGAGCAGCACCGGAAATGGAAATAACCATGGACTTCCACCAGAATCAGAGGAAATATGGCATGCAAAAAGAGCAATCGAGAGATTATCAAGTGGTGAGATTGATAGTTTAATTCCAATTCTGAATCAAGAGAAGGCAATGAAGAAAGAGAAAGAGGAGCGAGAGGAATTTGAAAGGTTAAGAGTTGAGAATGACGATGAATTTCAATTGTGGATGAGAAAGTATGATGTTGTCGATGCATGACGAGCCATAGAAAGGTTCTAGCAAAGGGGTGAATGGAGATGTGCATGGGGAAAAACCAGGAGTGCAATCGAAAGTGAGAGTGAGGTTGAGGAGAATCAAAATGAAGAAGAAGAGGATGCGACCAATGATTCTTCATTTGAGAAAGCGGAGATAGCAAAGGCCGCAGAGAAGAAGAAGTTGAAGCAGCAACAGTTCGAGGATGTAATGTATAAATGTTATCTTGCTGAGAAGAAGAATAATCCCCTGAAGTTTGATCGAACCATGTCAGATCCCTTGAATGTTGATTCTGACGGTGATGAAATTCTTGGGCTAGATATCGATGGAGAACCTGTGGTTGCTGGTGAAATGAAAGTCGGTAGTGAAGAAGAAGATGAGGATTTAGAAGATGGGGTTCTTTATGGGCCTTATTCTTCTTCAAGCAGTGATGATGGTCGAGATTTTTACTATGAAGAGGATGAACTTGGCAGCAACAGCGACAGTGATGGCAATTCTTAGTGATTGCAATGTAAGTATGATCAAACCCATTGGAAAGAGAATCTTGTATTTTGCTAGTTACGGAATCTCTTGAGCATCTTCGTGAAAATTTATGAGGGTATTGACGGTACTTGGTGTTGTTGAAGAAATGTAAGGAGAAGGGAGTCTCAATTTCAGACATTATGTGATATTTTCTTTTATTACTTTTGGGTGAATGAGTAGTGATTGTGGAAGAGGTGTGAGAATTCAAGCAATTTTGGGGTTTGGTTTGCATCAATTGTAGGGTTAGAAGAGCAATCGAGAAAGTTGCAGGGGTTATGTTGGCTGGATTCTTAGTGTCAAGGATTCTTATAATACTGCAGCTTTGATTTTGCGATGTGTAAAAAACAAGGTTGTAATAGAACTGGCTATCAGTCAGATTGGTAGAAGTAGTATTCTGCTTGCTTTTTCTTTCTTGGAATGTAGATAAACAAGGTGTGTTCTTCTGGTTATTTTGGAGAAAAGTGATGTTAAAGTCATGGCAAGTCTTGGTTTGATGAATTTGAATGTAATTGTTGGTTCTTTGCCTTCTTTTGTTTCCAGTAGTAATGAATATTGTAGAGTAGGTGTACAAACTGATGACGTTCTTGGTAAAAGAACTTAGTAATCCAATGATTGTTGAGTAAAGGTAGATGAAATTGATAGAACTAAACTTGCTAGGATGAGAATTGAACTGCATCTGGAACAAGACCTTCATACGTCACAGTGACCGAGAAGAGTTCAAATCTATTAACACACTTCTTCTAACTGCCCTGCATTATCCAAATTTGGTCACCTTGGTGTTTTCCTACTTGTTATGTATGCGAAATATACTCATATACATGTAAACAACAGTTTAAATCGAAGCAAAATGACAATATCGTTGTAGCTGTTATTGACCACACATCTTCCAAACTCCCACAAATATCCTTCAACCTAATGGATACGAGTGTTCAATAGGTGTAGATGGGGAAAAACGATTCGCTGGTTTTTACGGAATTGAGGAGATTATCGCACAGAGGAGACTCCTTGAACCGAACGAAATGCTTAACCTCACACAGATGCACTGCAATAAGGGAGTGCTTTGAATTCGAGAGATCAATCTGTAGTACTCCGGCCTAAACCAAGACAATGGTCGTTCTAGATTAAATTTAGTCATAAGAGAGGATGGGTTGGTCTGTAGGAGGGAAGCTGAGAAATGTGTGAGATCAATAGTGATCGAAGATTGTAGGTGTGTTGTGTATTCTGAAAATAAGATAAATTCTGAATGATTGAATTTGTTCTGTTGAGAGTTGGATTGTTAATCTCGTGTTGTCGGTTTGACCTGAGATTGCCCTTGTTTCAATCATGATTCAGAGATTTATTTATATTGCTGGAATTGAAAACACCATGATCTCATGAAGTGTGACATTTGATGGAATCAAAGAATGGGGAAGTGGAAATCGTGTTAAAACCAGTTGCTCAACGTGCGAGACGTGGTTGATTTTCCATCCACTACTTTGTTAACTCCTTCAATCGATTGCACGACTTGCTCACATTCTCATCGTGTGTATGAACACACGTCGTGTAGACCGCCAGACCAAAACCCTAGTTAATATCCCCCATGTAACACGATTGATGTCTCGTGTGATTGTGGAGTCTGCAAGGCAGACGTGTATTTAGTTAGTCAGTTGCTGACTTTATAACTTCATGGGACGATGAGTCCTTGTTTTGTTGAGTCGAACGTGATTTGGAAATGTTTTGA
Source organism: Papaver armeniacum (assembly GCA_023531295.1). Lineage (NCBI taxonomy): Eukaryota > Viridiplantae > Streptophyta > Magnoliopsida > Ranunculales > Papaveraceae > Papaver > Papaver armeniacum. Next base: position 27,879 of record JAJJWW010003910.1, read on the forward strand.
GACTCATGAATTGAACATGTCTATTGAGACAGAGATATAATGCGTGAATAAGCTAACATGAGCAAATATTGCTCATTCGATGCATTGTTGAATATTGATAGTTGAACCAGTATATGTTTGTGCAAATATTGCTCATTCGATGAATTATTGGTAGCATGACCAAATAAGATACTGGCAATTGAACCGAGTATGATAAATAAAATGTTGATCACGGGATCAACGTAAAATTATTAGCGTTTGAATCTAGAATTATGAACCTTGGACTCAAAACCCTAACTTGATCAATTGATGATTAAGCGATGGTTTATTGAAAATTAACCACAGAGCAAAGGAGGGACCGGCTACATGGGATTATGGATCAACTATGTAGCGCCCAGATGCTCACGTGAGCAAATATTAAGGTCTCCTGAACCAGTTGATTTGATGAAATGATGATTAAATGTTGGTTTAATAATTTATTAAAATAATGCTCGTCTGAACCTTAGGTAATAAAACCTAATTAATTATGAAGATGTGAGGACCGACCAAGGGGTCATGAAACCGGCCCTGGGTAGTCACGGGATCGAAAATTGATCGTCTTATGAAGTTCCAAGTTATTTGGAAGAGTTTTGGACCTAATACGTGCAATTGCGCAAATTAGGTCAAAATACATGGGACCGGCCTCTTGCAAGCCAAAGAGCCAACCCTGGTCGGTCAAGGTAACATTCTCACGTCACCAAAGTGTTCGTATCTCAGTTATGAGAATTTTGATATTTTTAAGTGTGCGTTTGAGCAACATTTTGAGAAAATATGGAGAAATCATGGATTTTTCTTTGAGACCGTGAAAACTTAATGAGATGAATGAAAAATAATAAAATAATGAAAGAATCATAAAGTGTGGGACCGGCTATGGCCAAGGGGCCGGTCCCATGGTATTTTCCTAATTTTATTATGTTTTCATGATTTTAGGAAATATCATAAAACCAAGGAGTTTGTTAAAACCAAGGAGTTTTGTTGAAATCAAGGAGTTTCCATGAGATGAGGAAAACAAAAATAATAATAATAATAAAATAAGGGACGTGTGGGACCGGCTTGGGCATGGTTGGCCGGCTAGGGCCCGGTCCCGTGAGTTTTCCCTAATTTTATGTATTATTTCATGATTTGAAGGAATTTTGATAATTTGAAGGAAACATCATGAAATCAAGGAATTTCATGGGATTAAGGAAACATGAAAAATATAATAATAATAAAATAAGACATGTGGGGCCACTAGGGCATGACCAGGCCTGGCTATGGCCCGGTCCCACGGGTTTTCCTAATTTTATATTATTTTCATGGGATCAAGGAAATATCATGAGATTAAGGAGTTTTCATGAAATTAGGAAATAATAATAAAATATTAAGGATTCATGAGGTGTGGGACCGCCATGACTAGGGCATAGCCGGCCTGCTTTATGACGCGGTCCCGTGACACCTTTCCCAATTTTATATTATTTCCCTGATACGAAGGAAACACCATGAAACTGAGGAGTTTCCTTAAAACAAAGGATATTTGTTCAAATGAAAGGATTTTCATGAGATCAAGGAAAATAATAAAAATATGATAAAATATAGAATTTGGGCGTGAGACCGGGTCACGGCATGACCGACCAAACCCGGTGAGCCCGATCCTAGCGCCTTGATTAATATTTTATTATTTATTATTTTCTTCCTATTTTGCATATGTAGGATCAGAATATCGCGACATCAATACTTCGCGAGATCAATAAACGACAGCATTGCGAAAGTGTCGCAAACGAGTAATATGAATGACGCAATGAATGACGACAGCTAAAACACGAGAAAGATGTGAAGACCTAGCGAGATTTAGAAGAGTTGCGAGATTATATATTTGTACACTTGCGATATTTCGCAAGTCATTCCCGAAAATAAAGGACAGCTTATAGCTGTCATCCATTGTGT
>JAJJWW010003911.1:0-87172 GCA_023531295.1 Papaver armeniacum
GGAAGAGGTGATTATGTTATTGTGCTCAAGGGTTTGAGTGGAGATGATGTTACGGCTGAATGAAGTAATTGAAGCTAATGTATGCTAGATGTATGCCTAGGTTAACAGGGAAGCTGATGCTGAATTAAGAATGGGTTTGGTTCAGATTCAATGAAGATTGGTTGTGAAGACGATGAGATGATACTGTATTAGCGTGAGGAACCGATCAGCAGGTGTTGCTGATAGTTAGTTAGCCATGGCTGGTGCTATTGCTTTGAGATTATGGAGCTAAAATTCTCAGAATTGAATGGATGCGGTGTGTTTCTTTGTTATAGATGGCTGGAGCAAGGAGGAGTTATGTGTGTTGTTGCAGCTGAGATTACATGGATGGGCAAATATCAAGTGTTTTGGTTCTGATGGTTGAACTGGTGGGTCTGTGAGAAGTAGTTGTGTATGAATGTTTTGCAGGGGAGTTTGTGTAGCTGTTGAGTCGGTGCTGGTAAACAAGAAACTAGTAATGAAGCTGTTAAGGAACTGAATGTTCATGGGGTGCTTGATTGAATCGCAGAGAGAACAGGGAGAGAGTTGCAGCTCGAGATGGAGTTGTTGTTGTGCAATTGCGATATCTTTATTCTTTGTTGGAGTTTTGAACTAAGAAGTAACTCGAGTCATTGCAATTGTAGTTGGTATTGCAGAAATTGCAGGATCTGAATGGTTGGTGTTGTTCGATGGGACCGATCATGAAGTGATGTGCAAGAATACTTGTTGATGGATGGTTGCGTTGCGGTCTGGCGATGTTTGGAGTGTAGATGGCATGTCGAGAGGGTGCACTCGGAGTCGCAAAATGCGGTGGAAGCTTTGGAGGAACGGAGCTCGGAATTGCAGGTCATAGTTGTCACTTGAATGACCGAGCTTGTTTGTCATGTACATTGCGAGGTTGTGGTCGACGCTGCGAGGTGCGATCGCGAGAAATGGGAAGAACAAGAACAAGGAGCTGTGGATCACAATGATGGTGCAACTCAGCCATCATGGCTGAGCGCAATGATTGCGCAGCCTACGGCCAAGCAATTCGGCCCACTCAGATCTAACTCGATTCTAACTCAGCTTCTGACTCGTTCTGGCGTTGACCGTTATTGACCGTCAGTATTTAACGGTTGACTGTTATGATTGACCGGTGATTGTTGACATTCCCAGTCACCTGAGGCAATTTTCCGGGTGATTTCCCGGCCAATTTCCGGCCAGTGCACCAGTTTTCCGGCGAGCATATTTTTGGGACATATTTTCACATGGGTTTCTCACACATGGTTCATGGGCTTGGTGGACTTTTTGGTGATGGACTTTGAAGACCTAATTTTGGAAAGTGGGAAGGCTATAAAAAGAAAAGGTTTCTATTCTTTTGAGATATCACGTATTCTTCTTGGAGTTTTGCAGAGAGCCGGAGCTAGGGTTTGCCTTCATTTAATATTTTCATCTTCTTTACTTTATTTCCATTATTATTTGATGATGAACTCCAATATTATGAGTAACTAAAACTCTCTTTGATTAAGGGCGATTTCGAAGCCCGAAATATGAATCTATATTTGATATGAAAAACTTGTTCTCTTGCATTCATTAATGTTATTGATTGATTTCTACCATGCTAATATTGTCTATGGATTATTTGTTAAGGGTTTAAGTTCGAAATTGAATCATTAATTCTTAATCTATTTGCTAGTTTAGATTTTCTTCGACCGTAATTGTCTAGAGAAGATAAACACAAGTAGTAATATGTGGGTATTGATGATGGGACTTTGTTAAGTACCCATATGTAGAAATCAACACTAGTAGGTGATTCATGCTTTTGAGTTCATCACTAGGAGCAACCTTATCTCACAGAACTTAGAGCACTTGTTTAAGTCAAACCTAGTAAGCGTACCTCTAGGAAACTTGGCAAGTAGGAACCGGTAGTCGAGCGCTTCCGTATCCGGTGAGTTAGGAGATAATAACGGAATAGTTGAGCGTACTAATTATTCTAGGGTTGTTAGTAACATGATAATGTGAAGAACATAGTTATCTATCAATTTGGTTTGTATTCCGTGGTCTAGAATGAACCTTTAATCAATTACATCTCATATTTGAATACATTTTACAATTTTCAGCATTTTTACAACAAAATCATCTTTGCTAAGAGTATTTGCATAACAACTTGAACTTCATACCTCCCTTGGGACGATCCTACTTACATTATACTACTTGCTAGTTAAAGAAAAGTAGAGAAATTTATTTTTGCGAGATTGACACCTCGTCAAAATCCTAACTATACCACTGTCGCTGGTCTCTAGAATGCATTTAGCGTATGCACTAAGCCTTTAAACCCCTAGGTGTCCCTAGTGGACAAGTTGTAGTCTCGTGAGGGTTTACCAGAGGTGTACCCACAAAACCTTCTCCAACTTCAGAGTGTAAAAGAGTCTCAAGCATCCAAGGAGCTATGAGGACATAAAGTTTCTGCATGCTAGTAACACGAAGTTAGAACTACCAAAGAACGCATTCTCATCCTTAAGTGCTGAGCGAGAAGTAACCATACCGTATGAAAGAATTCGGATTCGATTGTGATCATAAGCCTCGACTTCTGCCTCACCATTAGGGTTTTATGATAATTGCACTCAAAAAGATCGCTTTTTAGTCTCTCATGTGTGCAGGCAGGAATAAAGAGAGAAATCCTGCACACGTTGAAGGTAAGAAGGATAACCTTCCGAAATAATTTCTGGAGACTCCACAGAAGTGTGGACAAAAAGAATCCTTTCTGATGATCTCTAAGAAAGGAAATCAACCATTAGCAAGGATGGGAGTACTCACTTACCTTCTCACCCGATCGGCAATTAGCATTACTCTCTCTCAGCATTCATAGAAACATCTTCAATCTTCGGTCTTCGGTCTTCAACTGTTGATGATGAACTTCTGAACTTCACAAAAACTTGACAACTTTTTTTTTTTTTTTTTTTTACTGAACATGGTTGTAACTAGACTCAGAAAGTAAATAAATTACACTTTTTTTTTTTTTTGAACATACATGAAATGAAAATAACAATAAAACAATAAAACTTGTATTGTCTTGATTTCATAAACTTCACTAATTCTCATCCTATTTTCTTTTCTTTTCTTTGTTGCACGTGAACCTTGGACTATTTCAACTTTTCTTCAAATATTCTGATGATGCTCCGCTTGCTGACGACGATGTGTTTCTATGAATCTGTTGATGTTGTTGAGAGGGAGAGAGTGATGTTAACTGCAAATCGATATTTAGAAGGAGTTTTCATCTTTAAACGTCACCCTCATGATTGACAAAATTAGCACTCAAGAGATCAAAAATAGTCTTTGAAAGTGGTGCGAAGTTGGGTAGCTCACCATTCCTACCCGGAATTGACGTACGGTGACACACACTCTAATGACTTTTCTAGAAAGTTGCAAAAATGAAGGTTGGTGCCTCGCTTGATGTAAAATGGGTAGTCTCCACTATGGGTGATCACAATTCTACTACCGAATATCTAAACAACACCTAATTCGCCCTCCGGTATGGTTAAATCCAACTTTAATGCTCTAATCAACTAAGAAACCCGATTGTGTTCTCCAAGACTTCCAAGTTCTGTTATTTCGGTCGAGACTCTCTATGTAAACATAGCTAGAAGCATGCTAGTGACTCTAAAATCTCTAAAAGTTGGAGGTTTTTATGCAAGTATTTACAAAGAGTTTTGATTTTTTTTTTTTTTTTTTTTTTTTTTTTTTTTTTTTTTTTTTTTGAAATAAAAGACTAAAAACTCTATATGCAAATGCAAATGTACCCCCAAACCTAAATCAAACATTGTCCTCAATGTTTCAACAGATAATAAACAATCACATACCATGAGAATTATGCTGATAAGAGAAAAGGGAAGAGATTACCGGATGTCGGCGGGAGCAAGGTTAGAGCTTCATTAGTCAAGGCTAGAATCCAACATTCTCAGTGGAGATTATATCGGATTAGCACAATATATGCTCAAGAAGACTCAACCGATTCAAGAAAGAAAATTTAACAAGTCCTACTGGATTATATACAATGAAAATTCACCATACACCAACAATCTAAAGAGTTGAGTATCAACCCAAAAGAAGATATGCAGAGACATCAACAGCCTTACACAAATATAACATGAGAATGCAAGTAAGGCTGCACAAGTGAATGATTTTCCCCCAAACCTAAACTTGTCAACAGATGTGTTTGTGAGCACAAAATCTTGCAAATTTAAAGGTACATCATGCACAAGGTCTAACTCAAAATGAGTTTTGCTAAGAACAGGCAGACATACATATTCCAACTGTGGCTCCTTAAAAGTGTTATAGTTTGATGCAAAATAGTCCAAGAGGACTTGGGAAGCACAAAGCTCTAGGCCTAGATTAGGCATTTTCAGAAAAGTTGGTTTTGCAATTTTGTTACAAACTACACCTAGGTTTGGTGGAGGAATTTCAATCTGTGCCTTAGGAGAGAGATTAGGTACATCTAAGTTGTTTTCATGTATAAGACCATTTGCACCATGACACACTTTCCTAAGGTCAGGAGAAGGTAAATCATGTTCACTAGCATAGAACAATTCATCAATCTCCATGTCATAATCATCATTATCCAAAATTTCAACCTCATGCATAAGATAATCAGAAGAAACATCATGCTGCAACCTAGGCATGGAATCAGACACATCAAAATTGTTTTCATGCACAGTATCATTAGTGTCAACAAAAGAGTCATCCTTTCTTAAGTCACAAACAAGTTGTGTAGCATGCTTACCTTCACAGAACAATTGTTCAAACCACAAATTAGCATCACATGTATGAATATTAGAAGAAGCATCATTCATAGGGTTCACAGAAGAGAAGCTTAATGTCTCTGAACCCAAAGGCTCTACCATATTTTCAGCATGCACATGCTCTTCTAACATATCATATTCCTCATCAACATCATCATAACAAAAATGCATTTCCCTATTCAAAGTTGTAGCATTTCTAGTGCACTCATTTACCTCTTGATTAGGCTCATATTCAGTGTCAGTTGCATGAGTAGGAATATAAACACTATTTTCAAGATTTACTTTATTAGGGACAACAATCATCTTATCATGAAATTCCTTCCATTCTTCTCTTTGTAAATGAATCAGGTTCATCCTTAAGAACAAGTGAAGTTGTTCACTTGAAGGGGAGTCTTTACTAGTGGGTATGCATGCCTCATATGGATATTCACTGCATGGTTGTGCACAAGGTTCACTAGAGAAGGGAAATTCAGACATGTTGCTATATGGATGATCATGCATTGCATTCAATTCAAACCTAGAATTATTTTGCTCTATGAGCATGAGGTTCTCCATTATAGACTGCATACATGGGTTCATTGGAGGATAGAATTGCTCATCCTCCCATGGTGGTTGATGATACATGTGCTCATAATGATTAGGGTATGGATATTCAAGGTCAGGGCCCTGAGAAGGTGCATAATACTCCCTAAAATCATTATGGTCTGTAGGGGTTTCATATGGTGAAGCATGCCCGTAAGCAAGCTCTCTGATGGATTTGTTTTAATCCCAAGTTGCAGACCAAAATCCTGACATAATTTAGCAACTCAATTTGAACTCAAAAAGAAGCATCGCTTAGCACACATCAAATCATATCAACACAGAGAAGCAAAGGTGATACAAGAAAATGGCACCCAATTTTTAGAATTAAGCCCACAGGAGTGATTGGTGTTGCTGCAAATGTGCAGCCCAAGATATGCAAAGCCCAGTTGTTGTGGGCTTCAGGTTTGTGCAGAGAACAAGTTGCACAGCCCAGTTTATGGGTTCCAGCCCAGTTTGGCAGGTTAACTGCCCAGTTTAAGTGGCTTACACAGCACAGGTCTGAGTGCAGTTCAGCTTATGCACTGGTCAGGCCAAGCACAGACTATGATATCAACACAGAGAAACATAAACTCACAGAAATGACACCTGATTCTAAGCACACAGAAGTGCTGGTAGTTGTTGTCAATGCACAGCACAGTTCATGCACAGATTAAGCAAAACACAGCTCATGCACAGGTTGGCAAGTTTACACAGATATGACACAGAGTGTCAACTGGCTCAGTTGACCCCTTGGGTTTTCACTGGCTATGATCAGGGTATGCAACACAAGTGAAATTCCAAGGCCAGAGATTATGCACACAGATATGCAGATATGCAGGCTAAGTTGATGTCAACAGATGCACACATGTAATGCAGATGAGCAATGCTTAGCAGGGTTGATTTCCAGGGTATCAACAGGTTATGCACAAGTGAGGATGAAAACAAGGTTGGCAGGTGATAGCTCATACAAGGTTTAAAACAAGATCAAGCATGCATAAGAGTACAGGGTGTGTGGCATCAACTCACTCAGTTGATGTCAACGGTCTGAGTTGATGCCAACTGTCACAGTTGACTTCACTTGGGCTTCCAGCTAACTGGCTATCCAAGTTCAACCTCACAGCTACAGGGGCTCTAGGTCAATATCTCACAGGTAAAATGTAGCCAGTTTAGCCAATGGTTCAATGCATAGATTATACAACAGCACACACTTCAGCTTTCCAATGGGATTTCAAGCAACTATGCAATGTGCAACTCAGGGGAACAAGGAATTAAATGTTGCTCAGATATGGTTCAACAGGGTCACACAAGGCACGGGGCAGATGAAATGAGCTGTCTCAGTTGGCATTACTAGGACTAAAAGCCAATTTGGTTAACCAGGTTGCAGCTCAAGCTCAACAGCTACAGGGGCTGGGGCTGAGCACAGGGCAGATGGAAGCTAAGGTCATAGAACATACAAGCACAGATTTCAGGTTCTAGCAATACTTAGCAAAGTAGCTGGTTTATCATGCATGTAGGCTAATTTGTTATGCAAGGGTGATACAGATGCATATACAATGAGGATGCAATGTATTGCACAGATCAGTTTTGACAATTTCATGAACATACCCATACATTTCAGCACAAAGGTGTAGCACATTCAGCTAGCATAATTGCAATTCAGCTATCAAGGGATCATGCAAATTAATACCAGATGCTTTGTTAAGCAGCTAGGTTATCAGGGAACATGTGGTCTATTATTCATCAGATATGAAGTACAATGGAGTTCTAGGCTGACTAACCGGTTTTAACTCCAATAGCAACTATGTTCTGCTCCTCTACTTTCCTTGGTTTGCTCAGCTGCACCACAAGTACCTGTTTACTCAAGAGAGAGTTTTAGTTCTCAGAAAAGTGCATGCAAAGTCAAAAGTTTCATAGCTGATAGTTGATACTGATAGCTAACAATTAGAATTTCAAGACAAATGAACTGCTATTTGGACTGACTGGGATTTTGCAGGGTGATAAGATTGGTTATTTGGACTGATATGGGAAAAGTGATAGATGTTATGCTTATTTGGATTGACTGGGATCAAGAGTTACAGGTAACACTAAGATACAGGGCAATGATGCTTAGATTCCTTGCAAATTACAGATATGCAGCAGATTATGTAGTGATACTGAGATGCAAATTACAGATTAAGTTACAGAGATGCAAATGATATGCTTGAACTTACAACTAACTAATATGCAGCTGAGAATCAAAATTGAAATTTAAACTAAGCTCTAGCTACAGATGATGATGCAAACTAATAAGAAACACTAAGGGCATGCAGATATGCAATGGAAGATGCGAGAACATAAAAGATGCAGAAAACAGAAAAGTGACAGGTTAAGTTATACTACAAAAGTACACAGAAAGATGGTTAAGTACTAAGTTACTCTATGAAAGACTAAAAACAAAAAATATTCAAGGAAAATATATACAGGGGTAACTGGAATTCCGTGAAGCAAGACAATAATCAACACAGCACACGCCAAGTCCCTGGCAGCGGCGCCAAAAACTTGGTAGGCGGAAAAACCTACAATATTATAAACCGCAAGTGCACGGTGTCTACAATGTAAAACAGGGCAAATACGGGTCGATCCACAGGGAAATGGAGTGGCTTAAGTTGATCTAAGGCTTTGCTAAACTAATTTCCAAGAAGTGACAGAGTTGTTTTGATGTTGGTGTCGATACGACTAAAGTGTTGGAGTTATGACTCTAAACTAAGGTATACAATAGATTGTAAAGCACTAGGGTGGTTAATTCCACAACCTGATCTTATGCTAAGGCAACTCAGCTGAAGTTGTGTTCTTGTAACTACCCAAGGAAGATTTTAATGGTTGATGTATCAACTAATCATACTAATTCTCCCCTAGTATCAACTGTCTTTTTACAGCACAATTGATCACAGGATCCTTGGTTAACTAGCTAAACATCATTCCTGTCTTGTTAAGCACATATCCCCTTCCATAGCAGTCTCTAATGGATAATTGCTTAACTTCTCTCTCTAGTTCTCCCCTAGTATTGGCTGTCTTCTTACAGTACAGCCAATCACAGGAGAAGTTGATCAATTAGCTAACAATACTTCTATTTCAATCAAGCACAACAACAATACAACATGAAGATGAATTACTCAACATATTATCAGGGGTTTCAACAACACCCTAGTTAAGAAACTTAGAACATAATTAAAGCAATTAAAATACAAATTATACTAAAGTTGTGCTCTGGCTAATCCAGGCATGAAATTTTACAAACACTTCTCAGACCTATTTATACAAGCAAACCCTCTTCTCTCTTCTAACACTCAAACTCGAGATTCAAAGCAAACCCACTTACCAAACATCTCGAATTGTGCTCTCCTCCGTGAATTCGGCTCACGAGATGATGGTTCCCTCACTTGATTTGATGTAACCCTAACCCTAGTTCTTCCTATCTCAGACTTAGCTTCTAGGGAAGAAGCTATGAGTGAGATAGAGAGCAAGTAGGGGGGAGAAGGTGGTGCGGCTGTGCTGTTGGTGGCTGGTGTCAGGGGAAAGGGATGGTGAAGGTGGTGAGGTGGTATGGTCGGGGAAGAGGAAGAGAATGGGTTCCATGGAGTTGTCGGAGAAGAAAGAGAAAAGAAAAGAGAAATGGGTGTTTGGTTCGATGGGTTAGGTATAGGAGATTTCGGTATTGAGCGGATATAGCGAGAGTTGATGGGAAGGATGGAGCGAGCGTTGGATGCAGATGGGCGAGATCTCATGGCTCAGATGGAACGGGCTTGGATCCGGGTTATGGGTCGGGTCTTGGACTGCTCAAGCCCATGTCTTGTGAATGGGTTGCTCCTTGTTGGGTTGCAATCGACGATGCGCGCTTGGCTTTGGCTTTTTGCTCCATAGACGCTCGTCTCCAATTTTCTGCTCTTTTGGCTCCTTAATTTCTCCAAGCTTTATTTATTACCTAAAAATACAAAATTAATTAGTACAAATATTTATTCTTGAAAACAGGGAAAACACAGAATTTGGGATAATATCTGATTTCTGAGCACAAAAGATGAGTTAAATGCCAATAAAAAGGTGTAGAAATATGCAATATTTGGCACTCATCAAATACCCCCAAACCTGAATTTTACTTGTCCTCAAGTGAAACAGAAATTAGGAAATCCTAACTATACCACTGTCGCTGGTCTCTAGAATGCATTTAGCGTATGCACTAAGCCTTTAAACCCCTAGGTGTCCCTAGTGGACGAGTTGTAGTCTCGTGAGGGTTTACCAGAGGTGTACCCACAAAACCTTCTCCAACTTCGAGTGTAAAAGAGTCTCAAGCATCCAAGGAGCTATGAGGACATAAAGTTTCGCATGCTAGTAACACGAAGTTAGAACTACCAAAGAACGCATTCTCATCCTTAAGTCCGAGCGAGAAGTAACCATACCGTATGAAAGAATTCGGATTCGATTGTGATCATAAGCCTCGACTTCTGCCTCACCATTAGGGTTTTATGATAATTGCACTCAAAAAGATCGCTTTTAGTCTCTCATGTGTGGGAATAAAGAGAGAAATCCTACACACGTTGAAGGTAAGAAGGATAACCTTCCAAAATAATTTCTGGAGACTCCACAGAAGTGTGGACAAAAAGAATCCTTTCTGATGATCTCTAAGAAAGGAAATCAACCATTAGCAAGGATGGGAGTACTCACTTACCTTCTCACCCGATCGGCAATTAGCATTACTCTCTCTCAGCATTCATAGAAACGTCTTCAATCTTCGGTCTTCGGTCTTCAACTGTTGATGATGAACTTCTGAACTTCACAAAAACTTGACAACTTTTTTTTTTTTTTTTTTTACTGAACATGGTTGTAACTAGACTCAGAAAGTAAATAAATTACACTTTTTTTTTTTTGAACATACATGAAATGAAAATAACAATAAAACAATAAAACTTGTATTGTCTTGATTTCATAAACTTCACTAATTCTCATCCTATTTTCTTTTCTTTTCTTTGTTGCACGTGAACCTTGGACTATTTCAACTTTTCTTCAAATATTCTGATGATGCTCCGCTTGATGACGACGATGTGTTTCTATGAATCTGTTGATGTTGTTGAGAGGGATAGAGTGATGTTAACTGCAAATCGATATTTAGAAGGAGTTTTCATCTTTAAACGTCACCCTCATGATTGACAAAATTAGCACTCAAGAGATCAAAAATAGTGCTGAAAGTGGTGCGAAGTTGGGTAGCTCACCATTCCTACCCGGAATTGACGTACGGTGACACACACTCTAACAGCTTTTCTAGAAAGTTGCAAAAAATGAAGGTTGGTGCCTTGCTTGATGGAAAATGGGTAGTCTCCACTATGGGTGATCACAATTCTACTACCGAATATCTAAACAGCACCTAATTTGCCCTCCGGTATGGTTAAATCCAACTTTAACGCTCTAATCAACTAAGAAACCCGATTGTGTTCTCCAATACTTCCAAGTTCTGTTATTTCGGTCAGACTCTCTATGTAAACATAGCTAGAAGCATGCTAGTGACTCTAAAATCTCTAAAAGTTGGAGGTTTTTATGCAAGTATTTACAAAGAGTTTTGATTTTTTTTTTTTTTTTTTTTTTTTTTTTTTTGAAATAAAAGACTAAAAACTCTATATGCAAATGCAAATGTACCCCCAAACCTAAATCAAACATTGTCCTCAATGTTTCAACAGATAATAAACAATCACATACCATGAGAACTATGCTGATAAGAGAAAAGGGAAGAGATTACCGGATGTCGGCGGGAGCAAGGTTCGAGCTGAGTTTAACTCGCTTACATATTTCTCGAAATATCTGTTGGTAAGCTTTCGCTTTAACCAAGTTCATCTTATATTCTTGACGAAAGTCAAAGTATAATCATGTGAAATCGCCTTGTAACATCTTACATGATTTGTGTGAGACAATCATTTGATGTAGACTCGGAATATTTCGTATTGATCATTCGATCATTTGAAAATTGCTTTGAAGCTAATAGTTTGTGTGAGACAGCTATTGTCGTCTTCTAAGAATGTTTCAATGATTGAAATGGGAGTTTAGAACAAATAACCATGATTGGATATAACACAGTATGCGTACTTGTATGCTAACTGTTGCAAGTTATTCCAAGTCCGAGAACCATAGTATGCATACCCGTATGCGTACTGGTTGGTTTAGTGAAAGTCCGGGAACTTAGTATGCATACCCGTATGCGTACTAGCGTAAGTTCAGTTCCGGGAAATCCAACTGAGTTTGGAAGGTATGCGTACCCATTCGCATACTGGCAAACCCAAACTTAGTCCAGCCACTTAGGTATGCGTACACGTTTGCATACTTGAGTAAGTTATATTCTAAAATCGGTTTGTTCATGAACTAATACATTTATATATTAAGGAATGCAATCTTTTGCAAACCGCGGCTATAATGTTCATGAATTGATACGATGGTGTTGGTGTTACTGTTGAAAGAAGATGATGTTTGTTGATGTTACTATCTACTTTCTCTTCTTGTTTTTCTTTCTCTATTTGATGAAGATGATGGTGTTGAAGTTGAAGAAGATGACGAAGATGTTGCTGTTTGTTTATGATGTTGTTGTTGTTGTTGTTGTCAAAGATTTGATGACGAAGATGTTAATGAAGATTTGATGTTGTTGCTGCTGTTGAAGTCGATGAAGATGATGAAGAAGATGAAGATTTATGCGTTTTATTGCTACTGCTGCCGACGACGATGTTGCTGCTGCTGTTGAATACGTCGAAGAAGATGAAGATGATGATGATGTTTATTTTTACAAATGAACTATGTTTTTATCAGGAGTTCATTTCTGGAATGAACTCTGGTTTATATGTTTTTATCAGGAGTTTATTTCTGGAATGAACTCTGGTTTATATAGGTTTTTATCAGGAGTTCATTTATGGTATGAACTCTGGTTTATATAGGTTTTTATCAGGAGTTCATTTCTGGAATGAACTCTGGTTTATATAGGTTTTTATCAGGAGTTCATTTATGGAATGAACTCTGGTTTATATAGGTTTTTATCACGAGTTCATTTCTGGAATGAAATCTGGTTTATATAGGTTCTTATCAGGAGTTCATTTCTGGAATGAACTCTGGTTTATATGTTTTTATCAGGAGTTCATTTCTGGAATGAACTCTGGTTTATATAGGTTTTTATCAAGAGTTCATTTCTGGAATGAACTCTGGTTTATATAGGTTTTTATCAGGAGTTCATTTCTAGAATGAACTCTGGTTTCATATAGGTTTTCTGAAAAATTAAGTAGAAATTAACAGGAGTTCATTTTGACGAATGAACCGCTACAAAAAATAAGTTGGAATTAACACGGAAGGGTACTTCAGACCATTTAATATTTTTAAATAATTATGGACCAAACAGTAAAGGCGTTTTCCCAAAGGACTAAACAAACATGGTACCACCTAAAAAAGGACCAAACAATTATTTTCCCTAAAGAGATATGTGAATATTGGAAACTCGGTTTTGCTCCTTGGGATCAGTTGTACCAAACTCAAAATGTAAGTTGTGGTTGGTTATACCATGCTTCCCAAACTAGGTTGTGGCCGGTTACACCTTGCTTCCAAGAGGTAGCTTGTGATCAGTTACACCTTACTTCCCTAGTTAGCTTGTGATCGGTTACACCTTGGTTCCCAAAGAAACTTGTGACCAATCACAACTAACTTCCCAAATTAGCTTGTGATTGGTTGCACCTTACTTCCACAAGGTGGCTTGTGACTGATTACAACTAACTTCCCAAAGTAGCTTGTGACCGGTTACACCTTGCTTCATAAAGCAGCTTGTGACCGATTACAACATGCCACAAAATATAGGCTATGACCGGTTATACCTCAAATCTAAACAAGTTAAGATAGTTTCTATGCTCTCATCTTATATTGGTCACTCAAAAGATATTCAATAAAGAACCTGACCAATCATGATTAACTTTGGATTATGAAACAAGTTCATATATGTACTTCCTTTAAACAAATGTTATAAAATATTGTTTTCTAGGGTGAAATCATACCTATATCTTACACACAATCAAGTAACTGAATACAAAGATTATGTTGATGTCGTATTTACAAAGTTCCAAAAGATAAGTGTTTATACTTCGTAATTTAATAAGTTCCTTGACACTTTGATCATAATGATATGACCAAGTCTAACCACTAGAGTATTATATATATACAACTTTGCATGTTATGTTTTCAATATAATACGACTTAAAAGATACGTTAGGAATGGAAACAAGTCAAGTTAGTATTACTAACCTCAAGTGGAAGGATGATGTCCTCGTCGTAGTCGTTACTTCTTCACATTCTTCAAGTCTTCGGAGTAATACTTGTATGTCTCAACATTCCTAAACTTTCTAGTCTAACCTAAACAAAGTTGACTCTAGTATTTAATCAAGCGACTCTAGATAAGTTTTGATACTAAAATATGACAACCAAACTTGACATACCAACACTTGATGGATTCAATCGAGCTATGCTCTAACACCCATCACCAGCACCCCTAGAGGCGATAAAGCTAACATCCCTAGCGGGTAAAGAGAAACAAAGCGATAAGAGAGAGAAAAAACTAAAGAGAACAATATTAAAGACACCCACAAAACAAAACTGAGATAACGAAGAAGAGAGGACGAACTGAAGCAGTGGCTCCCCTAGAAAAGGGAAAACTTCATAAAATTTGAGTAAATACTTGAAACAGGTGAGTAAGATTACCAGGACACCTGAATCAGATAGTCAAATAAATAAAACAGGGCGACATCAGTCCAAATTAACAACTAGCTCAACCACCATGAAGGCATGGGCCGAAGCCGAAAAGGTCTGAGATAATAAGAGATGAACTCATCTTAAAGAGATGGAGAAAATTTAAAACCCATCTGAGACAGGTAAGGTAATACATCATTAAACAGCTAAGCCAGCGAATATAAGATAAAACCTGAAGTCAGGTCAATAATCCATAGTAAGGATTTGATAATCTCGAATGGATTCAGATCTCGGCAATTTACAGCAGAAACGACTGAATCACCAGAGATGATAAATTTGAGTAAAAAAAAATTAAACAAAGAATTAAACCCTGAAAGGAGGGGGAAGGAATCAAAAGAGTGCAAATGTGACAAAATAAAAGCATTCAAAAAGATAAGAACAAAACAAAATAAATTTTCATTAATAAAGATCGTTATAACTCCTCACAAAAGGATTAAAAAATAGAATGAGTAATCAACCAAAAGGTCCCCATGAAATGTAAAGTCTGATTTCAGCTACCCTTAGCAAATACCGAAAATGGTTGAATACACGATGTCACTGGCTAGAGAAACGACCAAAGGAAAACAATCTGATCTGAAATAAAGAGAAATGAGACCCGAAAACTGGAACCTCGAAAATGAGGAGCTTCAGGATAAAGATGTAGCTCTTCAGCTTTCTCATATTCCTGATATGCGAAGCCCGAGAAATGTCAGTATCAATGGCGTGACACTTGAATTCGGAAAAACGACGATCTGCCGAGCTGAAAAACAGGGAAGGCAGAACACCCACTGGTCCAAGAGCTTCAACAAAATATATATATATATATATACCCATATTAAGATTAAACAGAATGAAATGTATAATGTAAAGTGCTAAGACAAGTTATACCTACCACAATCGACTCTGAAGGAAACCTGGCTTCAGTTGCTTAAAAGGAAAGGTCGAATGCAGAAACAACAAGAATACCGGAAAAGACCATAGCATCAAGAACCATAATCGCTGACCCGTTCCCTTAGCGAAATAGAACATCGAGTTCTGTGGTCTCTTGCCTGTAAAGAGGGGTTTCTCCCCTATCTGCAAAATAACAAAAGGAATAACCCCAATTATTTCCTAGCAAGGAAAGGAGGAATGAGGAGTAAAGAATAAAATCTCTCTCAAAAAAAATAATCAAAATCACTCACAAGGAGAGACACAAATCATCAAAATCGAAGAGCATCCAAAGCAACTATGTTCAAAAATTCCTAGAAAGGTTGATAAGTATTTCCCATCGGGAAACATCGAGCAATTACTATGAGATGGATCAACAAGAGCAAAAATACTCAACACCGGATACTGGTGAAAGAAATCGAGAATGAGGAACGTAAGATCAAACTGAAGAAACAACCCTAAAGTAGGAAGATCATGTTTCTTATAACTGCCAAACTGATAAAAAACCATAAACATAAAAGTTAGATCAGCGTATTTTGGTCCCAAATCACTTAAAAAGAGGTTTTGAAGGAACAAAAGTCGTATGAATCATACTTCCAAAAGCCTAAAAGGCTAACGAAGATTGAAAACCAGAAGGAAGAGAGAACGAAACAAGGACTCGTAACTACAAAAACAGAATTCGCAAAGATTAAGGGCTTCTTCATATAAATAGCGGAACGGGAAAGTCAAAGGGCGTGACTGGTAAGAACGGTACGTGATATTCACAATATAATCTGAAACCCTCATTACAGTTGTAAAGAAAATTGAAACACATCATACGGTCAAAAAGCGGACAGTGTGGCTCAGACTTCAAACTGAGAAAGCCACAAATTTTCCCAAAGGATACAAAAAACAAGGAAAGTAGAAGGGTCGTAACAGCCTCTAAAGCGGTAAATTACTCCCACGTCTCTACACGCATTAAAGACACGTATGGTGGTAACCCACTACTACAAGTTAATAAAGTACAAAAACTGAAAGTGGGTAAAAAATACCACAAAAAATTGCTAAACTTTTGGTATTATAAGAAGGTGAACAATATACCAACAATTGAAAACTGTACTAATAATCAGCATCAGAATAAAGTAATAATTTTTAAGAATAATTGAGCATCACGAGATTGATTAACTCGATTGCTAAGAAAAATACAGCTCAAAGACAAAGCATGGTGCAAAAAAGCACCAAAGCCTTTATGGCGGTACAAGATACCTAGTGTAACATGAAAAGACGAAATATCAATGAGCAGAAAATCAGATTTGGAGTACTTTGAAAAGACACTTACCTTTTGAAGGGAAAATAGGACAAGTGTATCATCTAGAAAACCAAAAATTCCCAGAAGTAATACGCACTTGAAGAGGCGCTCAGGTATGCCACCCCATCTGAAGTAATTTTGGGGCACTATCTAAAGAGACGCCCAGGTGAGTCATCCAATAACAACTTAAGAAGGAAAGTGCACCTGGAGAGGCACTCAGGTACTCCACCCCATCTGAAGTAACTCGAAAAGAGGGAGAAACACCGAAATAAATGCCCAAGTGCCCCATTCAGCAAGGAAGTCAAACCATACAAGTCGACGTAGAAAGCTATAAGCCACCAGAAGGGGT
Source organism: Papaver armeniacum (assembly GCA_023531295.1). Classification (NCBI taxonomy): domain Eukaryota; kingdom Viridiplantae; phylum Streptophyta; class Magnoliopsida; order Ranunculales; family Papaveraceae; genus Papaver; species Papaver armeniacum. Next base: position 16,691 of record JAJJWW010003911.1, read on the forward strand.
TGGAAACATCTAAAGACATCAAACCAGCTGAGCTATTAAAGCAAAAAATGAACTAGAGCTTAATGAAAGAAATCTACAGACTTACTTTAATTAAAACGAGGGCAAATATTTAGATGACAAAATATAGTATCTACCCAAGAACTGGTAGCTGAAGAGTAATATAGCTGAGATATGAAATAAGACTCAATGTCAGACGTAGAAGACCTGAACCATATGTCCAAAGATCGAGCCATAGGCGACCAAACAAGACAGAGACACGGAGTTAGGTGCGGAAGACGTGAGTCCAGATGCAAAGCTAAGAAAATTATCTATGTTGTCAGCTAAGGGGAGACCTGGAAACCTATCACGGGTCTGTGCAAGCATGAGGTGAGAAACTATTAAAGTCCAAGCTATCACCTGCTTAATCATCTACATGTAATTGTCATGTTCAAATCATATATAAATAACCAGAAAGGCTCGATGTAAATAAGTTCATTCTGATAATAGAAAATAAGCTTCAGATAATTCTCTATCCTTTCACTCTGATTCTCTTCTAAACCTCCTTTAACCATAACCGACTTAAAAGATTTTCAGGAAATCAAATCTAGCATCGCCGGAATCCTGATCGGAGATCAGAGAATAGAGTGATAATCAAGACCACATTCCATAATCAACGACCGTGATCAAAATCTGTGAAGGTACGAGTTTCACGTATCTTCAACAAGTAATTTCAATTTCCTTTTCACCAAATATTGCCTCAAAATGGCAAACATATAAATATGCTGACACTAGTTTTAATTTTATGATGTTGTGCTAGGTTATTGCTAAACCCTTAGCGATTCCCACAGACGATATTATGAACCAATCATGAAATTGATATTTTTTTAAAGTAAGGTCCATTTGATCGATTAGGGCTTTCGTCCCGGATAGAAAAATTAAATGCGGTTTGTAATGCTCGCAAGTGGTTCCTATTGATCCGAGGCCCGATTCCTTGGACGTTCCAGGATCATAATCTCATGGTAAATTTTAATGGTCCGAAATAATAACCGGAGGAGATTAGGATTATTGCTAATCTAGATAACACAATTCCACCAGAAAACAGATAAAAGAAATAAGGAAAGTACTATAAACCAAATGGCTATTGGGGATATTATGAATTTGTGCTAACCCAAAGACACCGAGAACTATCCCATGGGATCCATATAAAATATTAAGTATTATAATATGGGTAGTGGAACCCTTTTTATAGAACCTAAATATAAGAATATCCTTGGGACTAAGAGCATCTCCAATGCTAGGGGTGGAGGTTATCCCATGTGGAGGTCATATTAACACCTTTTTGTTCTGGGTTAATCCCATGTATCTAAACAAATAAAAGTAAGACTTTTTAACCTAAATTTCATCTCCAATAATTTAGTTTTGAAATAAAGAATTAATGATGTGTCAATAGACCTTGGGTCATAGAGAATGTGAAGATATGACTTTCTCCTTTACCCCTTCCTATGAGATGACATCCATGTCATGACTTTATTAACTTTGACCCCAGCATTGGAGATAAACTTTTGCCTAAAAAAGTGTTAAATCCTAGGTGTGATGTCTTTTTAAGACCTTCACCCCTAGGATTGGAGATGCTCTAAGAAAAAATATTTTTATACGGAGGTTATTCTTATATGGAGGTCTACCTTGAAAATATCAAAAGTTCATTATTATACATGTATTTAGGAGAAATACATATATACCCACATCAAACACAACAAATATACGTAGGTAAAACAAATACCAATTAAATTTAACACAATCTACACAAAACTCGTCACGACATGGAAATTGACAAACGAAATCATACGATGGAAGATATTTGTATGATTTATGTAAAAAAAAACTAATCATACCCACTTATAAGTAAAATAAACTTGCAAAATGGTTACAAGAATTTCTTCGTCTTAAACATATATGTATGACAACACATTATATTGTTTACATTATAATGTCAATTACTTTTATATGGAGATAAGTTTTTTAAGACAGGACCGAAAAAAAATATGACTTATTCGAATATGAAATTTATTCTTAAATATAACTTGACCAAGTCGAGACAAAAATTTTTATGTTTATATATGAAAGTTATTATCCCTACATGACGTATTTTTATATAGAAGTATTTAAATAATTAAAAATAGGACAGAAGTAGATAAAATTTATATACTCCCTTCCTCTCAAATTAATTGAGCTAATTGGTTTTAAATTTTGTCCCGCAAATAATTGAGCTATCTCACTAGTCAAGAGGTATTTCTAAAACTACCCTTTTAATTGATTATTGTTACTATAAGAAATATGTATAATTTGATAGCCATGTTTATATTCGTTACGTAGGTGTTTTAAAATGCTCTTCAACAGTATTTACAGTTTACGAAAAAATCGTGGTATAGTTTAAGAGATAAATTATTTCTAAGTTTTACTAGTTACTACCAGTAAGGATATAATTGTAAAAAATACTTAAACATACTCCCCTTCTCTCCTTGCCTTAATAATTGTGCAAACTACAAATAGCTCAATTAATTGGGACGGAGGGAGTATAAATTAACCCAGAAATGAAATCTCCATCACCAATGACAAAGATTTGATCGCTTTACCAAGCAATGAAGTCTCTCGCTCGATAGTGACTTTATCACGGCTGGCTAGATGGTATATTTGCCTAGGGGCGTAAATAATACCCGAAAATACTCGGCCTGCCTGTACCCGAATGATCCCAAAGCCTGTTACAGCCCGTCACGGCCGCCTGGCCTGGCCTGATTAGTTTAAATGGGCGGGCTCGGGTTTTCCCTAAAATTTAATAACCTGGCCTGGTATCTGCTCGAACAGCCCTGGCCTAGTATCCGTTTACATTTTTAAGGGTTTTTTTTCTAATGTTAGAGCAAATTGTTATGTGTTTTGGTTATATTTTGGATTAAAATTCTTATTTTTATTTCTATTTTACATTTAGAAGATTAATTATTTAGATTATTTTAACATATACTCCCTCTATCCCACTAATAAGTGACCTAGTTCAAGTTTGCACAATTTTTAAGGCAAGTAAGGGAAAAGAGTATATTTAATTTTTATACAATTATACCCTTATGGATAATAATTAGTGAAATTTTGAAATGATATATCTCTCAAACTACAACACGGATGTTCGCAAACTTCATACCATTGAAAAGCATTTTAAAACACCTTCGTAACGAATATAAACATGCCTATCAAATTATGCATATTTCTTATATTTCTTATAATCAATTAAAAGGATAATTTTAGAAATATTCCTTGTTTAGTGATATAGGTCACTTAATAGTGGGACAAAATATAAAAGTAAATAGGTCACTTAATAGTTGGACGGAGGGAGTAGTTCATTTAATCTCCAAATTATAAATAGAAGTTAAATCAGTTATTACAAAATTTTGAAAACTCAAAAAACCCGGAGCCTGTTTGACCCGCCTAGCCTGGCCTGCTTATAAAATGGGCTTTGGGCAAGTTTTGGGCCTCAAAATAAGTACTTCTACGGTAGTAGAAAACGGGCTTTTTGGGTAGCTGATTATGAGGCCTGTCTGGCATGGCCTGCAGTAGAAAACGGGCCGGTCTGCCCGGCCTGGCCCAATTTACACAGCCAGTTATGTTTGCCACTCTACCATAACCATAGTGCGTACAAAAGTGACAAACTAGGCACTTTGTCACGTCCATAGAACCAGCGAACCAAAAAAATATTCCAATGGTTCTCTCTCACGTTTGTCGGGAAGCATGGATTTCATGGATTTCGATGCTATTATGCAAAGCAATATTTTCAGCACAGTGCTCTAAAAAATTCTCAAAGGCATGTTGTCTTCACAAATATGAGATTGAGAAGAAGATAATTCTTTATTATGATAATCATGTCATATTTTGGTTACACAGCTCATGAATATATAGAGCTAAATATATTGTGATAAAGCAAAGATCCTATATACTAGGAAATAATATTTATCCTTAAATAAGGATATATGTTAACACTCCCCCTCAAGTTGGTGCATAGATATCACACATGCCCAACTTGTCCAGAAAAACCAAGTATTTTTTGCTTGACACTCCATGTGTGAGAATATCCGCAAGTTGTTCTTCGATCGAACCTGTGACTCAATAATGTTGTTGTCCAGCTTCTCTTTGATGAAGAACCCGTCAACCTCAACATGTTTAGTACGATCGTCTTTGAACAGGATTATGAGCAATATCACGCGCAGCCTTTGTTATCACAATAAAGAATAATAGGATCCTTGAGAGGAGCCCCCAAATCCTTAAGGAGAAGCCTTAACCACAAGGTTTCACAAATGCCATCCGCCATACCTCGAATTCAGCCTCGCACTTGATCGTGTAACAATATTTTGTTTCTTACTTCTCCAAGTAACTAAGTTACCTCCCACAAAGGTAAAGTAGCCTGCAAAGAGAACGTCTCGCCATCGATTTCTCCCGCATAATCGAATCAGATATGCCACAACCTTTCTATGATCTTCATTTTTAGAGAATAAAATTCCTTTTCCAGAGCAGGACTTCAAATACCTCAAAATATGTAAATCGCATTCATGTGTTGTTCACTGGATTGTGCATGAATTGGCTAACAACACCGAGTGCATAAGCAAGATCTCGGCCTTGTGTGAGATAGATACATCAATCTCCCCACAAGTCTTTGATATCTTCTTTTATCGTAGGAACTTGATCGGGTTCAATACACGATTTACCTTTTCTTCTAAAGGTGTATGGACGGGTTGACATGCCGACATGCCCACTTCTTTTAGCAGATCAAGAACATATTTCCTTTGTGATAAGAAAATTCCTTCACCGGATCGAGAAACTTCAATCCCAAGGAAGTATTTCAATGAACCAAGATCTTTCATTTGAAATTCCTTTGATAAGTATCTTTGCAAAGATTTCCTTTCCTCTGGATCATTTCCCTGTTACCACCATATCATCTACATATATGATAAGAGCAAGTAATTTTATCCTTCCTTTTCTTTATGAACAAAGTATGATCTTGAATTACTCCGACGATATCCAAAGTTTCTCATAGATTTGGTGAATCTTCCAAACCAGGCCCCGGGAGATTGTTTTAGTCCATATAATGACTTGTTTAGCTTACATACCTTCTTACCATGAGATCCCGGAACCGAAATACAGGTGGGAGCTCCATGTAAACTTCTTCATTAATTCACCATGCAAGAAGGCATTCTTTACATCAAAGCGCCGCAAAGGCCAATCCAAGTTTGCATCAAGCGATAACAAGACTCGTACATGTGTGTTGATTTTCGCCACTTTGGAGCAAAAGTTTCCGTATAGTCGATACCGTAAGTTTGGTGTAATCTTTAGCAACTAATCTTGCTTTATAACGTTCAATCTCACCATTTGCCTTGTATTTAATGGTGAAAATCCAACGACACCCCACAATTTTTCTTCCTTTTGGACAATCAACATAATCCCAAGTATCATTCTCAAATAGGGACCTCAATTCTTCTTCTATGGTTTGCTCTCCATTTTGGATCGCCTAATGCTTCCTCGCACATTGTTAGGAATAAAAACAAGTAGATAGTTGATTCACGAATGCCTTATTAGCTTTAGACAAACGATGGTGAGAGACATAATGACTCATAGGGTACTTAACCTTACTAGAGATTTCAAAGTTCATATCTAGGTTTAGGAATACCTCTATTTATACGTTGTGGAAGTTGTTTCCTTGATTCTTCAAGAACATCCGTAGTGCACGATTGGTTTGGTGTTTCATCTTCTTGAGGTAACGTAGACTCGGAATCTCTTCTATCATAACCTCATCTTGAATCTCGACAAAGACGATCCAATACTCGTACTTTCTTGTTTCTTCTCTTGAAGAACCTTCATCAAAATTTTCTTGAGGTATATCATCATAATTGACAATAACAGAGACATCGATTTCCGATATATCTTCATCATAGTTAAGAGTCTGAATTTCCTTATGGTACTCCCCCTGAAGTTCAGACTCACATGAAAAATACATAGTATCTTCATGAAATACAACATCCATAGTAACAAACATTCTTTTGGTTGGAGGATGATAGCAACGATATCCATTTTTAGTTGTTGCATATCCCACAAATACACACTTCGAGCTCTAGGAGCCAACTTATCACGTTGATTCTTGTGCAGATGAACATAAGCTACACAACCAAATACATGAGGCGGAAGATTAGGAACAGTTGGAGACACAACTGCTTCACCAAGAGCTTGATGGGGTGTTTGAAACACAATGGTACTGGATGGCACTCGATTTATAAGATATGCTGCAGAAGTAAGTGCCTCTCCCCAATACATCAATGGCATATGTGCTTCTATTAATGAAGCACGGACCACTTCCAATAAGTGACGATTCTTTCTCTCTGCTACTCCATTCTCGCTCGAGGCGTATTAGAGCAAGTAGTTTGATGAATAACTCCGTGTCCCTCTAAATAATGTTGAAGGTCGAATCCATATATTCACCACCGTTATCACTACGAAGAACTTGAATCGTTTGTTGTCTTGAGTGCTAATCATCTTATGGAACTTTTGAAACAAGTTGGTAACTTCACTTTTGCTTTTCATGAGACACACCCACGTCATTCTAGTGCAATCATCAATAAAAGTAACAAACCATTTTGAACCACCGAGAGTAGTAGTTTTAGATGGCCCCCAAACATCAGAGTGTATGATCATAAAAGGAACTGGACTCTTATTGAATGATAATGGAAAAGAAGCACGATGGCTTTTTGCAAGTTCACATACTTCACAATGAAAACTAGAAATATCAAGTTTTGTAAACAAACTAGGAAATAATTTTTTTAAATAACCAAACGACTCATGTCCCAATCGTCGATGCCATAACAAAATTTGAGATTTTTGTCTCTCCCCCTCAGAACCATCAGCAAGAAGAGCTTGACGCAGTTTATCCGAACTACTTGACACCAAATCCAGATAATATAGCTTCCCACGCTTAACACCATAACCAATCGTTTGCTTCGTTGTGATGTCCTTAAAAACACAACAAATGTGCCAAAATATTACCACACAATGTAAAGTATTAGTTATTTGGGAAAGCGACAGAGATTACGGTCTAATGTAGGAACTACTAAGACAAAATCTAAGTCTAAACTTTCAAAGTGAGAGATATTGACCCTTCACCAAGTAATTTGAGCCTCGTGAGCCATTTGCGAGAGAGACTTTTTTTTTGTAAGGATGGTTTAAGGAAGAGACTTGTTTAGAATCGCATGTCATATGGTGCGTAGCACCAGAATCAACTATCCATGAATTATTCGAAACAAGTGAAGAAACATTTAAAACTTACCATCGTTACATGTCCTTGCTATCAAGCGAGATATTACCATGGAATCCTTTCCTTTCTTTGTTGAAGCCATTGGAGCACCACAATTCTTCTTTGTCTCCTTCTTCCTCTCCATATGTTGATCCCACTAACTGGATATCCAACCAACTCGAAACACATGTCGCTTGTATGTCCAGATTGATTACAATGTGTACACTTAAGTGATGACTTGTCCACCTCGGTCTTTGAGTATCTATGAAAAGACCCCTTTTGATTGTACCGGTTTCGAGTTGCCATAGCAGAAAGAGGTTCAACTTCTTCCGATTCTTTTGTCATCGTTGTACGTCGAGCAGATTCACGATTTAACAAGTGAATAACATGATTCCAATTCAGAATAGGATCCTTTCTCAAGATTTCACCACGGATCCGCTCAAAACTTTCATCTAATCCAAAGAAGGAATATATGCACCCTTAGGCGCCGTATTGATTTTCGATAGGCTTCAACATCATTAGGATTCTCCATAACCACCTTGTCACGATGATCCAACTCTCCAAAGATTTCAGATTAGTTCTCCATAATAAGTTGAGAGAGCTCGCCATTTTGATTTGCCGAAAACGCTCGTCGGTTTAGAGTAAACACCGCATCTCATCATCTCCATCATAAAAGGCTTTAGATAATGCATCCCAGATCTCTCTAGCGGTAGGTAACCGAATATATCTCTTCATGATTTCAGGTGACATAGACATCAACAACCATCTCTTGACCTTTTGATTATCTGTGTGCCACTTTTCATATTTTGGATCTTCCTCGTAGGTTTTCTTGTTCTTCCCATAATAAAAGAAGTTTTTTCTTTTTCAAAGAATATGCATCTCCATGATTTGTGACCACAAGTCATAGTTTGTTTCATCAAGAACAATCCCAGGCTTGAATGATGCACCTTCAGATTGAACGATAATAGGAGCAGATTTGTTTTCCATCTGCCCTTTTGTTTAGATTTATTTTGGTATAATTCTGAATCACTACCCATGATTCAAGAACCCTAGCTCATAGATACCATCTTCACAAATATGAGATTGAGAAGAAGATAATTCTTTATTATGATAATCATGTCATATTTTGGTTACACAGCTCATGAATATATAGAGCTAAATATATTGTGATAAAGCAAAGATCCTATATACTAGAAAATAATATTTATCCTTAAATAAGGATATATGTTAACATGCTGGTTATCGGTAACTGGGAAGCTTTCTTGAGAGACCTCTCAGATTTTTGGGCCAAATCCGCAAGAATATTGGCAGGTATTCAGAGCTTTGTCATCTAATCCCCGATATACAACAAATTTATAACACGCAATTCAAATTTGAAAGCACAAGGAGAAGGTACATATTTCAAATTCTCTTTCAGAATAGATTAACAGAACATTCATTTCTTTAATATTCTCAAATTTCTTACACTACTGTGCTTCGACTGTCATGCATTTGAATGACAATGCGCAGACTCAAGAACTACCCAAGAATAAAATTCGAGTGCGACTAAGATGGTCAAAAATGAAATCATGTTACACTATGATTACAAATAAGAGATGAAGTGGAGTGAAGCTCATCAGCACATTTTTACCGAATGACTGAACGACCAAAACTTTCAGAAATCAAGATAATTGTGGAACAAGTAAACTTCTTTGTCTCACCAATTCATGAAGATCCTTTACGATCTTAAAAACTGATTCGGGTCGTGCCAGTTTCAAACAATTCTGAGACATGACTTGGAGCTCATTGGCTTTCGGACCAAACCATTCATGAACAATTTTTGCTATCTCCTTTGGAGATTTCGAGTATTTCCCACATCCATTTTCCACTACATACGGCACGTTTCCAACTTCCTGCACAAATGCATATCAAAGTAACCCCAAAAGTTAGATGTCACTATCAATCCGTAACACGGGAATGAACAGTATACCCTAATATAAGAATCCTGACGTCCATTTTTAATCACATACGTCAAGATCTTAACTTGGTTCTAACACTATGAAACACACTAAACATTAACCCGAACAATTAGCTGAATAAATCTAATTTTGAAATTAAATTTTGCTAGAATAGAGCTAGATCAGCCTCAAATTGAGGGCTAGCTCAAAATCAATCTTAGCTAATAGTTATTCAAGATCCTCGAGCCATAGAGAAGTCTAATGATCTGAAAAGGAAATATACATTCCCTCCTTTTATGGGCTGTGCAAGGAGGGACAATAAGTAGGAAATGGAAGTTTGGGCTCCAGAGGGATTGGTGCTGCTCTCACATTTCCCAACGGATGCTACTAAAGCTCATAAGTACTTGGTACTATAACCATTGAAGGAACAACAGTTTAACTAAGAGGATGCCCCAAAATCCTTTGAAGTGCCCGTTTAAGAACTGCGATTTTTGGCTCTGGAAATGAATCATATCCTTGCACCTGAAAAGAATTTCCAGTTAAAAGGAAGGAAGCTTGATTGTGATGAATCAAGATTTTCCCTCTAGTATAACATCAACAACTTCGACTTCGTATCTCCTGAACAACTAAGTGTTTGGGCCTATAAAACGCTTCCTAAAGGTGGTTGGAAAGGGACAAAATCTAATTAGTTTTCATCACAAAACCAACTATTCCACAAACCTGCAGGACCTCCTACTATATAAGGGGGTAAACGACTCTCTCCACATTTGGGTAGCACTGGCGTGGACACGGTCAAATTCTCAAAAAATTAGGACACGGACACGGTACAAAATTAGTGATAGTTCCATTAAAATGTGTATATTATGGAAGTAATTTCTCTAACAATGCTAATAAATTGTTGATAAATAACAAATTTGGGTAAGAACAAGCTATATACCAATGAAATAATACATATACAAAAAATTCAGACATTATAAGCATACATGCATATTAAAATAGTGTGTGACATATGCATTTGATGTCACCGATGTGTCTGACGCGGAGACGTGTGCGTCCAAGAGTCGGACGCAGACACGTGACTATTTTAGGCGCGTCCGTGCTACATACCACAGTAATAACCGGCCTACTAGAAATCCAAGGTGAAATTTCTACATTAATCGACTTTCCTTGTAACCTACATCTGATGGTTCTAGATTATTTATTTTTCCTACATCTGTCTTTTAGTAACTAGAACTCTCTTGAAACAATACCAAATTTACCTTGTAATTTGACATGGACAAGGGAGGTACTTTCACAATAATGCTTGATCAACCACAAAAGCAAAACAGATCTTTGGTGGTAGTAGTCTACCCTTAAAACTTCCTTTGGGCATGTAAGGGCAGCAAGGACAACTGCTGCCACCAGCGAACGGTTTTACGTAAACCGGCTTTTTACTGTGGATCTAGCATTTGTACAAGAGCACATATATTATAACAAGTTCAGCAGAGGGTTAATTTGGGTTCCTTGAGTAACATCATAAGCAGATTTTTGTCGGTCCGAGACTTTGGTCAACAGGATCCACCAATCATAACAAGAAGTTCTGCTTGAAAATTCGTGGAACTAATGTCTTTGATTGAACAAAATAAGGGGGTAAATAAAACTGGTTATGAAGCCAAGATCAAATCCAAACTAACCATTTAACACATGAAGTTTACATGGCACTTGGATAACCTAGTAGACAAACAAAGACTTCTCTTTTTTGATTCACCCATTCGGCTCCCCTTTCTAAACTCTGAAGTATAAGTGAGAATTATTACTTTTCATCAATACTAATCTTACCTGTTCCCCAGTCAGTTTCACAAACTTCCTAATATGTCTATGAACGCAATGTTTACTTCATCGTTTGACTGCTCTTTGGGATCAGTTGCTGAGGGTCCAAGAACAAGACATAATAATATTTTTATTCTCTATCCGTAATTTATCGAGATGTTTTAAAGAAACCCTTTTTTTTTTTTTGAGCCGAATCCAAATGATTCATCTGGACTTTGCATACAATCCAGACATGAGTATGAGGAACTCACTTGGGCATTTGCAATCTTAATAATCTCAGGGGACATATTAATGGACATAACTTTAGCCAATACTATCAAAGAAGGAGAAACTAATCATGAAATATGAATTTTGGTGGTTTATTTGAAGATTCTGAACCAGCCACTTTACCAAAGTGACACATCAAAATGTTTGGGATACCTAAACTAAGATCCGCCTAAAGCTACATAGACCGCAAGCTAAATTTATCTGCTTATTTTCAGTTTGAATCAAAACTGTAAAACTCCGGAATGCATGATTAAGAAATGTTACAAAAATTGAAAAAGAGATGAAAAACTACCTGTCCAGCAATATAATCATTGAGAATTATAGGGAGCCCTCGTATCATTGCTTCAGCAATAGTCCCTGGCCCAGCCTGTAAATGACAGATAATTACATGAAAAATCTATGATAAGGGCAAAGTAGCAACTACATATGTTAAAAAATTGTGGATGGGTTTACCTTTGTGATGATGCAATCACAAGCACCCATGCATTCTTCCATTTTGGTAATGAATCCCTTCACCTGAAAAGTGGATGCCAAAATCTCTGTAATTATTTTTTATTATAGAGCAAGACATTAATTGGAGAAACTGCCAGGTCCAATATACAAGATATTAAGAGGAACCAAGCCACCATAAATTCCTTGAGTGCATGTCCTTTTATCTCTAGGCTTACCAAGAAATGACTCAAGAAAAAGTTAATGACATCTTTGTTACAACCTAATGAAATTGAACTGAAGCTTGGAATTCCGGATAAGTTTAATACTTTACCTGAACAGGAACTTTCCAGGTGATTGAACTCAATCTGCTTGCGAGTTTCTTATTACGGCCACAGATCACAAGGACCTGACCTATTGGTTCCCCAAGAACATCGTCGTACAGTGCATTCCCAAGGGCACGAGCAGTAGCCTCAATGGGTCCCATGCCCTCACCTCCTCCCATCAGCAAAACAGCAGGAAGATCCTCATCCATTCCCAAATTCCTCCTCAACTCATCCTAGTTACGAAACAGAAGAAATTCTTTGGGTAAAGCGTACTACCAAAAATCTCATATTATCGTCACATCAAAATGCACTAAATTACAACCAAAACAGAAGAAGATAGCTGGGGTAACCATCGTGTCTATCGTTATACACGATTGAACAACAAATAAGAAAGCTCAATCATATAACATCTTATGTAAAAGGAGACATATACTTTATTTTGACGCTTCTACTAACAATCCAAAGGGAAAATCTAAGAAATTTGAAAAATGCTTCCGTTGTTTTGAAGTTCTAAACTGCAATAGCAACAAATTAATAGATATTGGACATTCAAACAAAACGCCTTTTGTTCCACCCACTCAAAGGAATATCATAATAGTAAATCTCTACGAAACATATTTGGAGTATAATCATCGTATATTGAACCCTAAAAAACCACCATAAATGAAACATGTTATGTTCTCCGGGGTTGAGTGTCCTTGGTGTTAAATAAAAGTACTAAAATTGGATACGTTAGATTGGAACAATAATAATTTCTGCTTAGACTTGAGGAAGAAAAAGAACGAGAAACAACCTTTGGGCGAACAGGCCTAATGAACGAAGGTCGCACTGGAAGACCAAAGACCTTGATTTGTGAAGGCTGGAGCCCAGCTTTTGATGCCCTTCTAGCCACCTCAGTCGTCGGGCAGTAACATCTGGTCACAAGTTTATGGAACCTGGAAGAAAGAAAACAGTGACAATGTCAGCGTCATACAATAATAAACTAAACAAAACATGACAAGAAAGAAGCCTAGACACAAAAAGAACTCTTACCATGTAGGATGACAAGTACTTAAATCAGTAATTACTGTAGTAAAAACTATCTTTTCCAATAGACCTCTAGCTCTCAGGACTCGAAGTGGCACATGTTGCATAAGAGGATGTACACTGATAATAATATCTGGCTGGTATTTCATCAATCCTTTTGCAACCTCTCTGTACAAATACATAACACATATTATGACAACAAGTAATATATCGGGATGTAACAAAACACATGAGTGAATTTTAAGATTAGTTATGCCATAATAAAGATGTTCCTCCTTACCGAGCTATAAATGTGGAAGTTGCAGCAAAATTGGATTGATGTACCAACCGAGGAGCAGTCCCGTAGTAAGTCATTTTCCACAAGGGTCCATGTTTCACCAAGAAATTATAGCTCCTTGGCAATTGGTTAAATGGCCAAGGGGTATGTTCTGACCACAAATCTGTAACAAACACCTGTGCCATACACTCTAACGCACAGAACATGATCAAAATTTTGAAGAATGCAGAGAAAACCAATGTTAAATGGTTCCCTAAAAAGAGAAACCTGAACTGCAATTCATATCGAACTGACCTGATAATCATCACCATATTGTTCATAAAAAGCAGCTTTAATAGCTTCAGCAGAAGCTCTATGACCTCCACCAGTATCACTCATCAAAATAAGTACTTTCTTGGGGTTCTCAACCCCAACACCATTCAAATTCAAACCTTCCTCTTTAATTAAACCAGAATCCCCTTCTTTAACTCCATTATCACCTGAAGAAGCTTTAATAGAAGCAAACCCAAGTGGGATTCTATCACAGTGAAACCTAATAGCTCTATTAAATTCATTCCAACATTTTTGAATTCTACAACAACTTTTACTCAGAGACAATGAAGCGAACACCTTGGGCTTACTATTTAATCCATCAAAGTGTAACGAATTTGATAAATTTAAAGTAGACCCTTTGGAACAAAAGGTGTAAAAATCCTTAGAAGTGTATAAAACATCCGATAAGTTTATCGAGTCTTGAGTTACAGCTGAGGAAGACATTGTTATTCTGTTGTAAGTAAACAACTCAGTCCATCAAATACTTGAAAGTCATATATCACTAGAGCGAGAGAAAGGGGGAGAGGAAAGGCAGAAGGAGATGTTTAGAAAGGGTTTTGTTGAGAGGGGAGGAAGAGGAAATCTTGGAAGAGAAATTGTAACCACAAAGAAAGGATTTAGTTTAGAGAGTCTGTGAAAGGAGTTTCTACTGCTTTGTTCCAAATTCCAAACAAAAAACAACAAGCTTGGTAAAGGGGCGGCATGAAATGGTAGAGGGGCGGCAATCTAATAAGACAAAAAAGGTCATTACAAGGAAATTCAAGTGCCCCTTATCAATGAAAATCTGGAAATGACTAATTAGCCCTTATTGTTAATAATCAAGATTAGTAATGATAATCAAGATTAGTATTGATAATTAATTTTCACTTATTATAACTCTAAAATCAGATTTTTAGAGTTATAAAAAAAAAAAAATTTAGAGGAGAAGAAAAAGAAAACTTATGTGATATTTGTGCAACCCTAGATTTTGATTCATTCAACCAAAATGAGTGATTCTAGTGACCCGATATACTTCTAAATTAGTTCCAATTAGCTTTTTCTCGCTCAAAATTATCTAAATTACATAACAAAATCAAAACTTTTGAATTTTTAAGAACTTACGGTTGCAATTTTGCTTGTTACCAATCAGTAACTCTTAGTTACTGATTCAGTAAGTTATCGAATACCAACCGTGAATCGGTTAAATTTGGGGAAGATCCATCGTAAAACCGATTACTGTTGGTAACTAAATGCTCGATACCAATCAGTAACTCCGATTACGGTTGGTAATTAAATGCTCGAAACCAACCGTAACTGAAGAAAATTCTCAGATATAAGAACATATGGTTGGTAATTGAACTATTACCAACCGTATGTTCTTCAAATCTCCAGTTACGGTTCGTAATTGAGTTATTACCAACCGTAACTCACATAAACCCAGAAATTTCAATTTCAATTTTCATACAAAACCCTAATTTTTGATACAAAATTAACTTAAATCCAACACGATAAATTAAACCCTAACTGGGTTTTTCCAAAAAAAAATTCAAATCGCCGATTAATCGAAGACGATGAAATTTTCGGTTTTAATGGAGGTTAGGGTTGATGGAGGAGAAGAGAAGATGAAGATGAAAAAAAATCTGATTTGATTTTTTCTGATTCATTAGGTTTAAAAAAATATTGATTTGATTTTGGTTAATTTAAGGTGAAAAGGGTAATCTAGTCAATCTACACCCCTATAGGACACCCCCTAACCAATAAGAGGGACATTGCTATCACACTTGCCGCCCCTCTACCATTTCATGCCGCCCCTTTACCAAGCTTGAAAAACAATTCACCACATTGGTGTGGACGTGTGAGATCGGAACAGAAAACAAAAGATACTACTTTTATGCTTCTGAACTACATTTATATGCGGGTCCAAAAGCATAGCGGAGTGGTGTCCCATCAACTCCAATAAAGAGGAAGTCAGGGGTTCAATCCCCGCCGCCGAAAAGGTTTGTAGTAGATTAGTTGTATAGTGGGTTGAAAAGGACGGAACATGTGTTGTATATATATGACGTCCAAGCAAAACTAATAAAAGATAAAGCATTCATATATTTTAGCCTCTAAGGTACATGTAGATTGCAGGGTGCATGTAGAAATCCTGCGAAAGCCTGCGAAATTATAAAGAGAGTCTGAGAGAACGTAGCAGGGGATCCGAAAATGAAGGGGAATATGAGCTGTACTCCACTATGTATGAGATGTCATCCACTATGTAAACACATATATAAAGAGAAAGGCAGGAGAGAGAAAAAGAGAGATCTTTTTAGAGTGGAGACACAATTTTGTAAGGGAGAGAGTTTATTTTCTTTATGATCTTCTTCCCCAAAAAAACTAGATCTAGAGAGCTCCAAATACTCATTAATGGAGATTCTAAATGTAAACTAATGTAATTACAACAATCACTAGTAAGCCTGCGAAATTATAAAGAGAGTCTGAGAGAACGTAGCAGGGGATCCGAAAATGAAGGGGAATATGAGTTGTACTCCACTATGTATGAGCTGTCATCCACTATGTAAACACATATATAAAGAGAAAGGCAGGAGAGAGAAAAGGAGAGATCTTTTTAGAGTGGAGACACAATTTTGTAAGAGAGAGAGTTTATTTTCTTTATGATCTTCCCCAAAAAACTAGATCTAGAGAGCTCCAAATACTCATTAATGGAGATTCTAAATGTAAACTAATGTAATTACAACAATCACTAGTGAAGAACCATGGATGTAGATTACATTGATCGAACCATGTAAAAAATCTTGTGTCTCCATTTATAATTTTAGCACTTTTATCTTTATTTTGATTATCAAATAAGTTTAGATCTAGAAAATATTATCATAAAATCACAAGGGGTGTGTTGTGGGATTTCCTGCAACTACATTTTTTGGCGCTAGAAACAGGGAGGAGTAAAGGATTTATCCTTCCTGTAATTTGTTGGTTCAAGAAGTTTCTATGAAGATTAATTATTGTTCATATTTTTCTAGATCTACAAAGTTTAGGTTCAAAAATGGAAATTTCATGAAAGAAATCACACTTTCAGGGAGTAAACATCATCAACAATTCAAAGACATGAAAAGAAGAAAAGAAAAAATTAGTTGATGTGGTGAAATTCAGGGAAGAAAATTAAAGTTTCAATGGAAGATTTCCATGTTCAGGAGAAAAAGCAAAAGGCAAATTGTTGAAGGAAATAAAGGAAGGCGAAGAGAAGATAAGAGGCAAACGCCGCAATTTCTATCACAAAAGAAATTCGCATGAGATGGTTCAAGGTTGAGCGAACAACAAATAGGTCACAGGGTCGAATTCGCAGAGACACATATTTTTCATTTTCTTCTCATTTTCATTGGCGAATAAAAGAATAAGGAAAAAATTTATGTGTTAGTTTCGCAGAGAGGTTCTTGAACAGTTGGTCCATAAAACAATATTTGAGTTTGTGGTCGCAAGTTCGAATTCGCCTGCGAGCATCATTATCTTCTTTTTACAGAGGCCGAAAAAATGAATAATTTCGCAATATGGTTTCATTATTTCGCAAACAAGAGGTAGCACAGTTGGTCATCTGCGAAGTTAATGAGTTCATGGTCGCATGTTCAAATCCCAACGAACGCGTATTTTTTGCATGGATATTTCGCAAGGGTATTTCGCACAGAAGAAAATAAGTCATTATTTCGCACAGATATTTTGCAAACAGAAGCCAGCAAAGTTGGTCAGAGGTGGAGACAATGAGCTTGAGGACGCAGGTTCAATTCCCATCATCTGCGAAATTTTTGCATCTTTTTAGACTACCAGAGGAAGACAAGTTTTAACAAGTGTGCGATAATTTTGCATAAGAAGAAGCTTACACAGTTGGTCAGGAGGCGTGAATGCAAGTAGCAGGTCGCAGGATCAATTCTTGCTTCTCGCACATTTATTTTTGTTACGCGAAATTTCGCACGGACTTTGATTATTTCGCACTGAAGAAAGTTGATGATTATTTCGCAAATTAATTTCGCAAGAGAGGGTTAGAACAGTTGGTATGGTGCGAGAATATGCAAGTGGCAGGTCAAGGGT
Source organism: Papaver armeniacum (assembly GCA_023531295.1). NCBI lineage: Eukaryota > Viridiplantae > Streptophyta > Magnoliopsida > Ranunculales > Papaveraceae > Papaver > Papaver armeniacum. The sequence continues at coordinate 34,430 of JAJJWW010003911.1, forward strand.
TCAAATCTCATTTCTCACACTTCTTTTGGCTGCGAGATAATTATATTTTGTGCGACGTTTATACATTGCATAATTAGCAAGCAAGTCATATACTTCGCAAGAGACGACAGCAACAGACAATCACATGAAAGCTAAGTACCACTTTCCTAGAACATTTTACTTACAGAAAATAAAAGATTTTTGATTTGATTTAAAAGAAAGCGATACATTCGCACGATTACAAAGATTTCAAAAAAAAAAAAAAAAAAAAAAAAAATTTATTTCAAAATTACAAAGATTTCCAAATCAAGATTTCAAAGATCTCAAAGATTTCAAAGATTTCAAAATTATAAAGAATTACAAAGATCTCAAAATTACAAAGATCTTAAAGATTTCAAAGATTCGAGAAAAATCTCGCAGATCAATTTATATATTTCTCTTGAATATTTACTTTGCTTCAAATGATATGATATTTAACATGAAGATATGAGAATGAAAGATTGAATAAAAGAAATGACCGAAATGAAGGAATGAATGAAAGAAAAGAATGGAAGAATGAATGAAAGAATGAAGACATGCGAAAATTTCGCACAGAAAATGACAAGAGATTATCAAAGATCAGCGAAATTACAAAAGAGCTTATATGCAGAAGAATCAACAGAATAATCAGAAAGAGGCGAACTTATTATGGCGTACACCCTAGTTCGCAAACAAAATTTCGCAAGAGGCAAATGTACCTAAAGTGCGTCATAGTAGGGGGTACCTATTACATATAAAGAAGAATTAACAAAATAATCAGAATGGGACGAACCTTTATGGCGTACACCCTAGTTCGCGAATAAAATTTCGTAAGAGGCAAAAGTACCTAAAGTACGTCATATAAGGGGGTATCTGTAGCGTGGCTCAGGGAAAAGGTTACACCGCCCCTGGAACCTAAGTCATGGAGATTGGGGGTCAATAAAACCCATCCAGGAGAGGTACCTTGGATTTTCAATCTAAGCTTATAACTTAGGTTGGACGACCGAGGGTCTCTTCTAAGGAGTCAGCATTTGATAAGGCGCCGAGGTACACGGTTGAGCCATGAGTGCCTGGGGCATTTGAAGTGTCTCGGCCATTCTTGGCTTAGTCTTGCACTTCGGCTCAAGAAAACTCCACTTAGGGTGCGTCTCGTAACCATAAGCCCTATAGGCAAAAGGGATAAGAGGTGCGAAAACAACCGGTTCTTTGTTAGGACCGGATGGGAGGATCTAGCCTTGTATGGCAGAAGTACGCCTCCTTGAAGGGGCAAACTGTGGGGAAGATAAGGGCGGCACCCTCCATTAGGGAGCTGATAGTGTCAAAAAAGACGCAAATGTCATGAGGCTTTATGTTCGCAAGAATATTTAGGCTTGTCATATTTGTGCAACAATCCTGAAGAGGCAAAAATACAAAAGAGAAGATAAGACGAGATCAATGGGTCATTGCATGCAAATGTAAAGACGTCCTGCGATTTCGTCGCAAGACGGCAATGTCATGGGGCTTTATGTTCGCAAGAATATTTAGGCCTGTCATATTGTCGCAAAAAAAAATATCATGCAGAGGCAATAATACTAAAGAAATGATAAGACAAGATTAATGGGTCATTACATGAAAGTGTAAAGACGTCCTGCGATTTTGTCGCAATGACAAGAGGTGGCAAAATAAGACCTTTAACTAGGAAGGCAAAATAAGACCACACAAGAAAATGAGTAAGCAAATAAGCTTGCGAAAATGATTACATGATAAACTTGCGAACATGTACATGATAGTGAGACCGAGGCAATGAAAATGCCGCATACTTGATATTATGATCATATTATTCTGAGATACTAATAGTGCAGGAATAAGGAAAGATGAAGCACAAGTAAGACCTCGCGAAGAACAATAAATACGTGAAGAGTAATGCATATAGACAAAATCCGAGAAATGAAGAATGGAAACGATTTAAAGCTACATCAATTTTAACGCGGCAAAATGAGCTAAGTAACACAAAAAATAGCTATACATTGCAATAGATAAGCATTCTCATCATATAAGCATCACACTTGCATCATGAAAGCATCGCATAAGCATTTCATGGCATACACATCGCATACACATTTCATAACATAATCATCACATAAGCATTATATTAGCACAAGTATTCAGAATTTCGCAGGATTATTCAGGATTTCGCAAAATGTGTCAGAATTTCGCAGAATGTGATTATTTCGCAGGATGAAATTATTTCGCTAGATTATAAGAAAAATTACAAGCAACTTGAAGAGATTATACTATCGCATGAGCACAAAACATGAAACAGAGGCAAGATAAGAGTGAAGAAACAACTCGCTCATTCAACACTTTCTCAAGGATTCTACCTTCACAGATAAAGAACAGAGGCAACCATGGATTACCAAGAAAACATTTTATGTTCTTTATCTTCTCAGTAAGAATCGTTTCCAAAGTGGACGTTCACTAATGAACAACAAGAATCCTCACCAAAAATGGAATAATAATTTCGCATGAATAGAGGCAATATTTCTTATTCTCATTCAAGGACAGATACTTCTTATTTTTCGAGGATTGAGTACTTCTTATACTTCTTCAAGGATACTTTATACTTCATACTTCGTATACTTCAGGATGATACTTCTAATTACTTCTCAAGTTTTCGGAACTTCACAAAAGAATAGAGGCAAGTACGTACTTTTCAAGTCAAGTATTCTTTCGCTCGTTCCTTCATCAACAAAGATCAAAGACTACTTCAACAACAAATTTTTTCTTAAAGATCGCTCTTCAAGCAATATTCAAGAAAAAAGAGGCAAGATGTAGGATTCAAATATCGCGCAACATATTTTCTTAGCGTGTGAGATTCAATTATTTCCTTAACTTGCGAGAATGATTGAGAGAGAAAGCCTGCGAAATTATAAAGAGAGTCTGAGAGAACGTAGCAGGGGATCCGAAAATGAAGGGGAATATGAGCTGTACTCCACTATGTATGAGCTGTCATCCACTATGTAAACACCTATATAAAGAGAAAGGCATGAGAGAGAAAAAGAGAGATCTTTTTAGAGTGGAGACACAATTTTGTAAGGGAGAGAGTTTATTTTCTTTATGATCTTCTTCCCCAAAAAACTAGATCTAGAGACCTCCAAATACTCATTAATGGAGATTCTAAATGTAAACTAATGTAATTACAACAATCACTAGTGAAGAACCATGGATGTAGATCACATTGATCGAACCATGTAAAAATCTTGTGTCTCCATTTATAATTTTAGCACTTTTATCTTTATTTTGATTATCAAATAAGTTTAGATCTAGAAAATATTATCATAAAATCACAAGGGGTGTGTTGTGGGATTTCCTGCAACTGCAGTACTAGACCACGACTTTTGCACATTCTTTCGTACTACAGGAAACATATTATTAGGCTAACAAAGAAGACAAAATAGAGGCGGATGTTACTGTGGTACAGTTTGAAACTCGTCAGCATCTGTGTGGGGATTTTTCTCTTTCTTTTTCTAGTTACCTGGGCTTGTATGTGTAAGACCTTTTTGAGGTTTAAACTTCAATATAACCATTGTATAAACTGACACTCATTCCTAGATCGAATATAAACTGATATCCACACAAATCCGTCATAGGGACCCAACATTCGACCTAGCAGTAAAACACTCGACGGTTAGGAATTCATCATTAAAGAATAAAAAATTAGTAGCCTACGGTTGAGAAATGATGAATTCTACTTTGATCATTCTAACCTATTTAAGTAATCAAAAACAACATTAATAAAGGGTTTGTCGATTCTTACCTAATAGATCTTATGGACGGAAGGTTATCTGGCTGTTGAGGTGTTTAAACTTCAATTCATCATTATTATTTTTTTTATTTTTTTTTTGGAGTTCATCAACTTCATTATTTGGTGGTGAATTACGAAGGAGAAAAGAATGAGAAGATAAATTGATTTAGGTTTTTCTTTATGAATAATTGTTAGATTTATGCTTAGTTAGGCCAAGCACTATGGTGCCCCATTTTCCTTCCATATCCCTCATATGCAGGGAAAAATCCGATTTGCTAATCACTATGGTCTCCCATATCCCTACTTGTGTAGGATATCCCTTCCCTTCTTGGCAAAGTGGATCAGATCTGATCCGCCTTGTCGGGAAGGGAAATCACACGAAACTTTCCGTGTGAAAAACTACTTTACAGAAACTCAGTTCCGGTGTGAAAAACTGCTTTACGGAAACTTAGTACCCGTTTGGCAGTTGAAATGGGTACTCAGTTTCCGTGACATTTTACACGGTAACTGAGTTTTCGTTTCCGTAAATTCTTTTGTTTGACCTTTTTTCTTTTACACCTCTCTCACACCCCATACTAACCATCCATCATTCACAACGGCTCTATCTTCTCCACCGTCGGATCGCAACGGTGATTTTTTCAAAATCCTCTCAAAAATCCTCTATAAATACAACTCTAATTCTCTATTAGAAACACTCACCTTGAAAGATTTTGTTGATGAAATTCGAAATTCAAAAAGGGAAATAGTCACCAGGTAGTAAGGATCAAACTCATTGAATTTTAGCTCTTGAATCGCACCCAAGACTCTTGAAATCGAAAGGGGGTTGATAGGGTTTTAGAGAAGAAAAAAATAGAGAAGAAGAATGAATGGGCAAGCCGAATGAGTTCTGTGAACTTAAACCTATAAAACGGATACTCAGTATCCGTATATCACTGTTCACACGGAATCTGAGTTTTTGTATCATGTAGGGAAGGGATAAAAGGGCACCATAGTGAGGCTTCCTTCAGACCCATATCCCTTCCCTTTATTTGAGGGATAGGGAAGGGATGCCCTCTCCCATAGTGCTTGGCCTTATAAATAAGAGTAATTTTGATATTTGCATGAGATGGTCTACCCTTATATCCTGATTTTGGATGCAGAAATTAGAAAAACCTCTTATGTCGCTCGAAGAATTCTATGAAAAGGGTACTGTTGATCTTCGACATAATTCTACTTTCATTACTTTGGTGCCAAAGAAAGCCTGGCTTGATTGGGGTATACTCAAACTAATTGGGGTATACCCAATAAGACAAAATCTGGTCATTATGAAGTAAAACCAAGCCACCCCTTAACCTTGTATTTTCTAAATGGCTAATATGCCCTTGGTTAATTAACACTAAAATTCTGATTAGGTTAATTAATTGAATTTAGATTAAATTTTTTGAAATTATGAATTCAGTAGATTAACCTTTTGATCCGTCTTATGAGTTCGATTTCGATCCAAAATTTTTGGTTTTGAAAATGCATAAAGCCAGCAAGGTCGTGGTTTGAATAAGCTTCCGACCAAACATCCAGGAATGGTCAACTTTGAATAAGGTGCCGATCGCTCTTCCGCCGGCAAAGTGTCAACTTTGAATAAGCTTCCAGGATATCCGGAATGGTCCTCGATGAAGAACACGCCGACTATCTTGGGCAGCAATCTTGCGGTCGGCATGTAAATATTTCCTACCCTTAGGCTATATTAATCTCGGCATGCAAAAAAATACAACATTGCCGGTGACATAATATGGAAGATGTAATTTACTTTATTCATTCAATTTTGGTTACTACATTGATTGAAACATAAAACCTAATCCTTGTCGACGGAAAAACGAATGCACTTAGCATGTGCATCAAGCCTTTGAACCCCTAGGCGACCCTATTGGACGAGTTATAGTCTCGCGAGGGTTTACATAGAGGTCTACCCACAAAACCTATACAAAAACTTTTAAAGCCATCAATCTTCCTCTTCCGAAGACGATACACCCTCCATCATCTCAGGGGCATACTCCGGGATTTTGGATTCCATGAATTGATAGCTTGCATCGAATGCGAATGCTTCCCCCTTTTCCTCCAAGTAGCGCGCTTTGGCGACTTCATGCTAGAAAAACATAACACAAACTTACTTTGTTAGTGTGGTTTAAGTTGGAAGATCAAACAACATGGATCACGTAAAATAAACCACAAAAATACTTACAAATTGTTCAATTGACAAGTTAAAGTGGGGAGCGTTGAAAATTGGTTTTTGGATAGCTAAATAAGCAAGTATCGCATTTTCAATGACTATGTGCCTATCGTGCACTTGTTGAACACTTCTTGAGTTAGGATTCCCACACTCTTGACTAAAAGTGTTGTGAACCCTAGCCCAAAAGGTTGTGGAATCCACCCTTACGGAGGACTGCCTTCGAACTCTAGTCTCCGCATACCAAGCTTTGGTGATTTCCAAATCTTCATTAGAATCAAATGAAGCCATTTCTTGTGTGTAGAGAGCTATTGGGTGAGTTAGATGGAGTGTGTGATGGTATGAGCTTTGGAGAGTATATGCAAATAGTTGTGTGTTGTTTTGTGGAGATAAGTAGTGCATTTATAGGATGGTGCCCAAATTTGGCCGTTATAGTGTCCAAGTACAAGTGAATCAATGCAATTGTACTTGCAAAGAATTGAATTTTGAATTTGCCGGCGGGGTCGTAAATTTGCTACAATGCCGGGGTCGTAAAACGGTCGGAAATGTATGGGTTCAATAGCATGCCGGCCGAAATACCGCCGACATTTTCTTGTTTTGTTTCCCTCCCGACCTTACATGATTTTAAGCATCAGAAGATTGGTTTTTTTTTCAAGATATGGCCGGCAGGGTCTCTATTTTCGTACCCTTCCGGCTACAAAAACGCCGGCTTAGTAGGAATCGTATTACCTTGCCGGCCCTGGTAACTAAACAACTTTTGTTGACAGGGCCGGCAGTCTGACATGTCACAACCTTGCCGGCCCTGGTAACTACACAATTTTTGGTTGACAGGGCCGGCAGTCTGACATTTCACAACCTTACCGGCCCTGGGATAGCCGACAGGGTAGTTTAAAAAAAGCATGCCGGCATGGTAATACGACACTTTATATAGCTAAACAAACCATTCATTCAACAACTAGAAATCCAACATTTTTTGTCCAAAATACGAAACATATCCCATAAACCGTACAAAAACATTTGTCCACACCATTAACTTAAACATTTGTCCACCACAACATAAAGAAATGAACTAGGAAAGCATTCATTGGCCACGACCACGACGACCACGGCCCCGTTTTGGAACACTACCTTCACCACCACGACCACTGCTGCTACCTTCACCACCAGGACCACTGATGCTACCTTCACCACCACGAGCACTACGAGTCCTCTTTTTATCAGCCTTTATCTTGGTTTGTGCATCCTTAGTAGCTTTTTCTTCCACCTTTACTTCAACCTGAAGTTGCTTGAACAATAGGTGGGCATCCTTATTGTCAACATTGCAAGCATAGTCAATGTGCTTGCTTTGCACAGGTTCTCCTCTGTCTTTCGCGCAACACAACACCCTCACAAAGGTCTTCAACTGATCCTTCTATATGCAATTAAACAACAAATAATTAATAGAATGATTCGGTAATGCAATCAATCTTAAAATAGTAAGAGCAACTCTAAAATACTTACAAATATCTTAAGCAATGTTGCTAGGTCTTTTGATTCGATCTTCTTCTTACGAGCCAGTTCTTCAGTAGTCATTGGCCTAATCACAGTAGGACGAGCCCAACCCAAGTACCACGCCATGTATTTCTCAGTAGCTTCATGACAGGTGGTCACCTCGTCCAAAAGACTCACATCGATTTGACCGCGACGCCTATCAGCCCAATATTCTTGAGTTGGTGCTAGAAGGTAAGAGACGTTCATACCTTTTTGGGAGGTGGTGAAATCACTCATATCCACAGTAAAGGCCGGATTTGCTGCATCGAAATGAGGTTCTTCTTGTACGTAACCCAATTGTCGCATTACCCGATGTGGATCGTACATTGAAAATCCTTCAAACACAGTCATCAAGGGTCCATAGTATAATGCAACAACTTCATTTCTCCTTGGGATTAAACCTTGATTTCTATCCTCTCGATATGGATTAAATATCACCTCTTGCACAGTCAAATTGTCGATGGCGGCTCGGAGTTTCATAAGATTTTGCGGCATTTCCTTATCCTGAGTACCCTTAAAACTGTACCTTTGCGCTCTTGGCAAATGAACCGAACACTTTGTTATCCACTTTGACGTAAGAGTTGTCTTTGAACAAAGAAGGGAAGCGTTCATATATCCAAACCTATGCAAAAAAAAAAAAAAGTTTAGTAAGAACCTTATCTTACGAGAATTTTGCGAATATAAATGTTTTAGACAATAAACTTACCTGGAAGAGACATGTGTTTCCGTTAACTTGCTTAGTGAGTGCCCTAGAAGATTTTGTCAACTCATTGTTCAAGAAGGCGACCACCGCAGTACCCCAAGAATACCCATGCATCTCATGTAAGGGATCCAATAGTTGCAAGTAATCGGCCTCGACTTGGTTTAGGAATCACGGGAAGATATATCTGCCCAGGGTGTATAGCAAATAAGCGGTCGCGGTAGCATTGATTCGCACTGGGTGCACCATTCCTTCCCTATCAAGGATTTCCTGAGTCTTCCATAATCCGCCCCTCAACTTCTTCACATTAAACTTCTTGGTTAGTCGACCATCCTTCTTGTCAAGAACATCATCCGTCTGAACCTGACTCCAACCGAACAATTTCTTGCTCAATTCGTAAATCTTCACGAAAAAAATGGCATTATCGAATCCTCGGTGATCGCTTTTCCATCAACCTCGAGGCCTAGAATTTGTTGAGCATCGTCGGGAGTTATCGCCATCTCACCGAATGGGAATTACATAGTATCGGTCTCTCCGTAGAACCTCTCGCGAGAATGCGAGATGGTAACTTTATCATGATTAATATTCGAACTCTCCACCGCAGGCAACAACCCGGAGTTCCTCACAATCACTTTCACCTCCTCACATTCCAAGTCAAGATTCCAAGTATGCATCACTGAACACGAATCTTGGCGCCCACCATCTGCTGGGGTCCCTTTTGGAGGCTCACCTTCTTTCAGTGCAACCATCAAGTGTTTGGAAGGCATGTGAGAATCAGCCGGTTTAGTGATCACCCTCTTCTTCGTTCCGGTTGAAGTTGAAGCCGAAGCTTCGGTGGCTTGAACAATAGCTAGAGTTTGTTCTCCTTCTCCATCTCCATCTCCTTCTTCTTCTTGTTCATCTTCCTCTTCAACAATTTCATCTTCGATGATATTCTTACCTTTATCTCCATTACCATCATCATCATCACCATCATCATTACCTCCTCCAGCCTCAGGCATGTCTTGATCACCATTATCATCATCATCATTGTTACCTCCTCCAGCATCCGGATTGGTTTCATCAACATCATCATCATCACCTCTTCTACCAGATGGAATTGATTGGTCTTCATCTGGAGTCTCGTCTCGAATCATTGGGTTCAGATAGTGGTTCTAAGACCTTTGTCGTTCCGGCACAACATATACCCCTCGATGTTTTGAAGACAAGAGTTTATCACCAACACGAGGAGGGTTTGAAGGAGGACTAAGAGCTTCTTTCAGAGCTGCTTTCTTCTTTGCCATTCGCAATCTGAACAAGAACAATTCAGAAAAAAAACATTACAGGCCGGCAGGTTAGACATATATAACATACCCAGCGGAACAATGGCCGGAAAGATCGACCAAAAGATGAGTGCCGGCTAAGACAAAGCCGGCAGTGTATCATCAAAATAGCCTTCCGGCGCACAAAAAAAATATGGCATTTTTCACTAAACTGGTCGGCAAGGTCCATTACACAGACATTGCCGGCTGACAAAACACCGGCATGGTTTTATATAAATACACTTCCGGACTCAAAAATTCTAGGCATCAGGAAACATTCTAAACAAGTAGCCAGAAGGGTAAACAATAATAAGATGACGGATTCATTAAAAAACAAAAGACGCCGGAATGGTATACAGATGAATAAACTGGTCGGCCCTGCTAGTAGCAGTTACAGAAACTATACAGCCGGCAAGTTCTTCAACCTTATACCCTACCGGCCAAACACTAACTATGAAATCCCGGAAATGTCGATAAAAAAACCTTTGCGGCGCCGCAACCGCCAATTCAAAATTCGAATTTTCTGACCTAATTTGACATGCAAACATGAAATCGAAGTACTACAGTGAGTTTAAACAAGCCCTTACTTTCTTAAGCGCACCATTTCACGTATTTCAGCGGGTTCAATTTCTTCTTCTTCAACCGTTTTTTTCTTCACTTTATTTGCAACCAAACTTGCAATTCCATGGTTATATTCATTGGGTTTTCAATTAGTTTCTTTCATACGAGTTGCCTTCTTCCGTGGTGGATCCATTGATGAAGATTAATCGGAGTTTTCGAATCGACGATTTTAACGAATTGATCGACGAGTTTTGGTGGTGGGGGGTGATGGAGCCGGTAAGGTTGTGGAGGAGAAGAAGAAGAGAAGAAGATGAAATGAAATGAAGAGAATGAAAACTGATTTAGGTAGTAATTAGAGTTATAATGGGAAAGGGTAATTTTATAACTTTACCCATTGACCTCCCCCTTTGCTCTTAAAAAAGAGTCCCTTTAAAATTAGGTATACCCCAATTAGTTTGAGTATACCCCAATCAAGCCAGGAAAGAAAGACCATTTTGAAACTGTTAAAGATTGTAGACCGATCAGCTTGCTAACTAGTGTCTACAAAATTATTTCCAAAGTATTATCCTTTACAATGGAGATGTTTATGCCTAAGCTCGTATCTCAAGTTCAATGTGCTTACAAGGATGGTTGTCAAATAGTAAATGGATTTTTGATTGCAAATGAGCTTGTTGATTCAAGATTAAGGTCTGGATCCCCCGGTATCATTTGTTAAATAGATCTCGAGAAGACATTCCATAGAGTAAATTGGAAATATCTTGAGTTTGTTTTGCAAGAGGTGGTATGTATTCCTAGATTCCACAATTAGGTGAAGTTTTTTTACTCTACACCTACTTTCTCGGTTCTTATAAATGGCTATTCTTTTAGGTATTTTAAGAGTTCTCGTGGAGTCAGACAAGGTGACCCAATTTCTCCGCTCTTGTTTAATATTGCTATTGACGGGTTCTCTACATACATTGACAAGGCAATAAACTTTAATCTCTTTGGTGGATTTTCATATATTCCAAACGAGTTAAAGATTAATCATCTGCATTATGCAGATGATACTGTCTTTTTTATAAACAAGGACTGGAACCAGTTATATAACCTTTTTCTCTGTTTTAAAGTGCTTTGAACTTATTGTTGGCTTGAAAGTGAATACTGCCAAGATCCCATGATAATATCCATAGGGGAGATACAATAACTAGATGGGAAGGCTGCTTCCCTTGGTTGCTTAACTGATTATTTACCTTATAGATATCTTGGAATGCCTCTTGGTGCAAGAACTAGTTCGAAAGCTATTCCGGATCCAGTAATAGAAAGATTTGACAAAAGATTGTCTTTATGTAAGAAGAGTATGTTGTCTAAAGGTGGTAAGCTTGTTCTCATTAAATATATCATGTCTTCATCACCTATGTTTTACTTCTCAATATTTAAAGATCCAAAATATGTGATTCAAATGGGAACATGTTTCTGTTTCAGTTTTCTCTCATTTAGTAGACAGGGATATTTATCGTTCTCATATAGAAGATCGAGGACTATGAGTTCTCTCCTTTTCTGGGATGAATGCGTTTATGCCTAGTAAACGGTGTTGGAGGTTTGGTATAGAGTAAGAGAACAACAACCTGTAGTATCAGATAATTGTATATAAATAAGGATTTATGTCTTGTTTTTGGTTCCCCTTGAAAGTTACTACCACAAGAGGAACGTCTTGGTGGGGGGTATTACCAAAACCAGTCATTTAATTTGTTCGAATCCTTCTCTTTTTATTCATGCTAGAGATATAGTCTCTTTTCGGGATGATAATTGGGTATGAGATATGTCATTGAAAGATTTATGCCCACGTCTTTAAGGTTTCTGATATAAGGTTTTGAAATATTCGGGAGCAATTGTAAATGATGGTTTTCAGTGTGGTTGGAAATTTTATTTCAAAAGAGATCTAAGAGATGCTGAAGTAGCTCGGTTCTCTTTGTTGATAAGTACAATTGGTAGTACTCCACCTCGTTTAGATACGATACTAGAAGATGGAAGCTTACATGTGAGGCCCCAAATACTCAATCTGCTTATCTAAAAGGATTACAACCTAATTGAAACATCAAATCTAGATTATCGATTTTAAGATTCATAATTACATAAAAAGTAAAATAAAAAATAAACTCAAACTCTCCGGTACTTTATAAATGAGAAACTCTCAGTATGATATGAAAATAATAATGTGTTTTTTTACAGAAAAATAAGTAATATATATACAAAAATACAAAAGCGTAACCTAATTCGGTAAGGCTTTAAACTACAATACGGATATCTTCATGTGCACCATTCTTCTGATAACTGAAAATTGAAGTGAGAAGGAATGAGAACATACTCCTAAAAGGGTGCTCGGTGGAAATATATAAATCTTAAGTTATCAGTAATATGCATCACAGTTCTTAGATAGCCATAAACTAAAATACAATAACAATTTAAAGCATTCATTGATTCATGCATCATAAAGCAAGTGTTACTCTAACCTCGCCAAACTCATTGGAGAAGACGACGCAACAATAACCCCAATCAATAATAACAACATCTTCCACATGAAGTGTCCGCCCAAATCATGATTCAAAATATTACCATCAAGACCAGATAGTTAGATAAACAAGCATAATATACACACGAGTAATTTTCCAAAATAATATAATATATAATATCAAAATGGGGGGATGCCGTCACACTAAATAGTATTCAACTGGGGGGATGCCAGCCTACTAAATAAAAAATATAAAATAATAATACTCAATCGGGGGATGCCAGCGTACAAAATAATATACAACCAAGGGGATGCTGGCCTACTTGACTTAGCAAGAAGCTGTGGGTGATATGCACGTAAGTGTGACGCATTTTCACCCATAAATACATTAGCTGGGACTCATTTTATCACTAATAAACTTGTTTTAAGTCTTTTCTAGGAAATAAGATCTTGTGGAGAATGTTGCTCAAAAAGTTGTATTTGCACCCCTGGGAGAAAATTATTAAAGGCACTCGGAGGACAGTTACTAAAGGGACCCCTATTTTGGATACGGGGCACTCCAGTTATTAAGGGGCATCTAATTGCTATTCGCACACCTGTACAGGATATGGGGAGTCTCCATTTTGAATTGGTGATTTTGGTTGGAAAACGTGTCTTTCACTGGCAGAATTAGGGTTGAAGTTTTGGACGGGATTTACAGAGATTCAATCGCTGATTTTCATGGGATAGGCCTGTTATGGATAAAGAAATATAATATGGGTGTTTGATTGGTCCGGGATTGGCTAAATCATCGAGTTTAGATAAACAGGAGAGGAGAATATCACCGGATTTTGGATCGAAATTGGGACGTGTTTTAAGGAGATTCAATCACTGAAACTCTTTGGGTTTATTTTATTGGGAAGGACATGAATGATAAGGGTGTTGGAATCAACCAGAATTGGCTAGATAATTCGATTGAGCAAATCAGGGAAGATAGGTTTTTCTCGGGTTTTTAGTTTGAAACAGGAGTGATTTGAGAGAGATTATTTCGGTGATTTGGATTAGTACGATCTTGTTACGATAAAACAGGATGGGTATATTTGTTAGAATCTATTAACAAGGGCCGAATCATTGCTTTTGGATAAAACAGAGTAACACAAGTAACCCTAGTTCTGTGTGTGAGATATGGATGTTTGCGTGTGCCTGATGTGTGTTTAAACACTTCTAGGATGTTGACTGAGCGTGTTTGGAGTGTTTCAACATGAGAAGACAGCGTGATAAGATAAATTTGGGGAGAAAATATCTCGAGGATATATTCTTTTACTGCCGAGTAATGGAAGAAATTTTGGAGTGATTGAGCGAGATTTCTTGGTGCTGCTGGCTATATAAAGGGTGATGGTGTTGCAGAGAAGGATATCGAGTGATTGGGGAGGCTACAGAGTGGAGAAAATTGCTGCAGATTTCTCTGCAGCAGCAGCAGAAAAATTGTGAAGAACACGAAGAACAGACGCACAAAGACAGTCGTAAAACAGCTGTCGTTTATGCTTAAGAGATAAGACTGTCTTCCTGCGATAGTTTACAGTTATTCTTTGTAACATTGGGTTTGCAACCATTATAAACGTTGCAAATTCCAGGTTTAATTTGATTTTCTCCTTTTCTCTTCTTTGTGAACACCATTTGAGCAATAAAAATGAATTTTGAGTGTGTTTTCATCATGAGAAGCTAAACCCCATCACTGGGACGACGGAGGAAGCCGAAATTCATACATTGGTAAAATTATTTTATTCTCTATATGACTTTTGCACTAATTAAAATATAATTATGATTTTGATTAATTAGTTGTCATTTCATTTGATGGGTCATGCTTGCTTAGATGTTTTGATGTCCCATACTTAGGATTTACAACTAATATTTTGAGAATCTACCTTGGCAAAAACAAGAGTCCATGTTTTTATTTATTTGAGCTATAACTGCTGAAGAATAAATAATTGAACCTTATGTTATGAATTCGGTGAAATCCTAGTCCCAGTGACTCTCGCTTTTATTTATTATTTTCATTTAATCTTCAAATTTAATCTTCACAAGTCCTAGAGTTCGAATCTATTTACTACAACAATTAAAAAAAAATCTACATCAGTGGGGAACCATGGACACTCCTTGCAGGAAAATCATACAACGCATATGACACACAAACACATTCATAGCAAACATCATACATCCAGATACAATATAAACATCATACTCAACAATACAGGCATGCTCGCAATGGAAATAAAACTTAATGATTACAAAAAGGTTACAAGAGTTCCCACCTGTTTTGATGATAAGCCACGCCTACCTTGAAATCCAGAATCCACTGGTTCATCCTTTGAAACGATCGTTGTTTATATAGACTAACTGTTAATCATACAAGCACTCTAAGAATTTAGCCAATAGGCTCATGCAAGGTTCATAACGTAAAATCATACAAGTTCTCAGTTATGGGCTAAGTGAAATAACTAATTGTTCATGCAAGATTCAGAATATTACCATCAAGACCAGATAGTTAGACAAAGAAGCATAGTATGCACACGAGTGATTTTTCCAAAATAATATAATATATAATATCAAAATGGGGGGATGCCGTCATAATAAATAGTATTCAAATGGGGGGATGCCACCCTACTAAATAAAATAATTATACTCAATCGCGGGGATGCCGACCTACTAAATAGTATTCAACTAGGGGGATGCCTGCGTACTAAATAATATACAACCAGGGGGATGCTGACCTACTTGACTTAGCAAGAAGCTGTGGGGAACCACAGTTATCCTTGCAGGAAAATCATACAACTCATAAGACACAAAACACATTCATAGCAAACATCGTACATCCAGATACAATATAAACATCATACTCAACAATACAGGCCCAATACATAATGCTCGCAATGGACTAAAAGCTTAATGATTACAAGAGTTCCCACATGTCTTGATGACAAACCATGCCTACCTTGAATTCTAGAATCCACTGTTTCATCCTTTGAATCTTGTTAATATAGACAAACTATTAATCCACTACACAAAATCAAGTCCATTAGATTCAGCATCTTCATGAATCAATGATTCTCTGACGATATTCTCGGCGGATGGATAATATACATTATCCTTTAGATTATATTTTTCAGCAAGCTTTATGAAAAATTTAATCTCATTATTGTCTTATGAATCTGACTTGTTTGTCACAAGTATTTGTTTTCGTATTAACTCATCATGGTTAATATTTCCTGAGATGGGTTCCACCAGAGAACTAACAGTGCTGAGCTGTTTATCAGGT
This sequence comes from Papaver armeniacum, assembly GCA_023531295.1. NCBI lineage: Eukaryota > Viridiplantae > Streptophyta > Magnoliopsida > Ranunculales > Papaveraceae > Papaver > Papaver armeniacum. The sequence continues at coordinate 50,286 of JAJJWW010003911.1, forward strand.
TTTGAAAACAAACATCCTTTCTGAAGTATATCATCTTCTTGCTCTACGTTAACTGAACCAGGCATGGATTCAATTTCTTATAGGTTGGATCGCACCAAGCACAGATTGTTAAATATTTTCGTGTTTGCCAGCTCTGATACCAATTGAAAAGACGAGGGTACCCAAATATACCTAAATCTAAAACTTTTCCACCTATAAGTCCTTTCTCCGAAAGTGATTGTCTATGGACTGAATCGAGACAATACAACAAATCGGTTCACACTTCGTGTGATCATCTATGGATACGAGATCGAGACAATACAACAACGAAGTATGTTACTTGATAAAAGGTTCGGACTTAACTAAACACAATAGGATTACTTATCAAGTAAATAGGAATTAACGTTTGTGTAATTTACTTTAAATTATAATAACAACAATTATAATTGCGGAAAATAAAAGTAAATGACACAGCAAGATTTTGTTAACGAGGAAACCGCAAATGCAGAAAAACCCTGGGACCTTGTCTAGAATTGAATACTCTAAGGATTAAGCCGTTATAAAAAATCAAACCAAATTCGTATAGTTGAGACCAAGCAACTAAACCTGTAGTTCACCTAGTTCTGTCTGTATTCCCACGCCTCCAACTTATGAATAAGTCACTTACTTGGAACAATTCCTTTGGTTCGTATTCCAAACAGTAAATGAACAACAAATCTGTTTGGTATCAATTCGACAAAAGGCTCTTCTGTTTATCTCAATAAACTCCTTTGTCGGGTTCTTAGATCTATCTTATTATCAACTACCAAAGTAATTGTTAAGATTTTGCAATCAATACTTTTAATCACAAAGAATTGTATTGATGCCGATCTATACAACTAATCAATCTAATATACCACAAGGATAAACCGATTATAGTTGGATCCTCTTTTACCGAAATAGGTATTGTGCACACCAAAGATTATGAACCCAAATCAGAAATCCTCAAAGTCTTCTTTGTCATCAAATCTTCTTAGATCTTCAATAAACACATGCACACAATCAACTCGAATCTCTTGTGATCAATCACGCACAGAACGAAGTCTATTAACAATGGATTATCACAAGACGTCTTTAGATCTACAAACAGTCTAAAGATCCTCGTCGAAACTTCGATCTAGTTTGAGTGAATATAACAAAATATAATGCGGAAAAGAAATAACACAGACACCCGAATTTTGTTAACGAGGAAACCGCAAATGCAGAAAAACCCAGGGACCTAGTCTATATTGAACACCACACTGTATTAAGTCGCTACATACACTAGCCTACTACCAATTAACTTCGGACTGGACTGTAGTTGAACCCTAATCAATCTCACACTGATTCAAGGTATATTTGCGCTCCTTACGTCTCTGATCCCAGCAGGATACTACACACTTGATTCCCTTAGCTGATCTCACCCACAACTAAGAGTTGCTATGACCCAAAGTCGAACACTTGATAGACAAATCTGTCTCACACAGAAAAGTCTATAGGATTGAATAAATCTGTCTCCCACAGAAATACACAAGAGTTTTTGTTCCGTTTTTTTGATAAATCAAGGTGAACAGGAACCAATTGATAAACCATACTTATATTCCCGAAGAACAGCCTAGTATTATCAATCACCTCACAATAAACTTAATCGACTAGCGAAACAAGTTATTGTGGAATCACAAATGATGAGACAAAGTTTGTTTGTGATTACTTTTCTATCTTGCCTATCGGAGATGTAAAATCTCGAGCCAATTATTTCAATTGCACTCAACACGATAAAAATAGCAAGATCAGATCACGCAACTACAAAGATAATAGTTGGGTCTGGCTTCACAATCCCAATGAAGTCTTCAAGTCGTTAACCTACAGGGTCTCGAGAAGAAACCTAAGGTTAAAGGAGAATCGACTCTAGTTATGCAACTAGTAACACACAAGAGGTGTGGGGATTAGGTTTCCTAGTTGCTAGAGTTCTCCTTTATATAGTTTTCAAATCAGGGTTTGCAATCCAAGTTACCTTGGTAACAAAGTATTCAATATTCACCGTTAGATGAAAAATCTGATTCAACCAAGCTAATATCTTTCAACCGTTAGATCGAACTTAGCTTGTTACACACAAATGAAATGTACCCTCATTTAGGTTTATGTAGCCGTACCTACACGTGTACACCAGGTTGGTTCACAAATAGTTAACCGAGGTTAGACATATGATTACTCTCACATCAACCTTATTCATCTTAACCATAACTAGTTCAAATGACTCAAATGAAACTAGTTAAGAGTTGTTCAATTGTTTAGAAAACACAATTGAAATCAAATCGGGTTGATTCACTTGAATCAATCATGAACATTATAGCCACGGTTTGCAAAGATTGCATTCCTTATGATTTAAATGTTTAAGTTCATGGACTTGACCGATTTGACAAAGTAACCAATTTAAGTATGCGTACAGGTATGCGTACTTATGCAACCGGTTTTTTGAGTTTGTAAAGTTTCCAAACTCAGAAGAAATTTTCGGTTCAAGAACTTCTGCCAATATGCGTATGGGTATGCATACTTAAGGTGACTAGTTAAGAGTTTTGCCAAAACCAAACTCAGCAGAAATTCTCGGTTTGAGAACTTCCGCCAGTATGCGTACTTGTACGCATACTTAACCTGTCTCCTTCACCAATTTCGTATACACACCTATGCATACTCTTGGCTCCCGGTTTATGGACTTATACACTAATGTGCGAACACACTATATATGCTTATATCCAAAGATGGTTACATCATCAACTCTTTATTTCAATCATAGAAACATTCTTCTATAATGTCAATAGCCGTTTTCACACACTATTAGCATCAAAGCAATTTTCAAGATATTGAAATAATCATTATTGAAACCTTCCAAGTCTTACACCAAATGATTGTATCACACAAACCATGTAAGATGTTACTCGGTAATTTTCTCATGATATAAGATGAACTTGGTCGAAGCGAAAGCTTACCAACACATATGTCGAGAAATATGTAAGCGAGATAAACTCATCTCGAAATATCAAATGTGTATAAAGAAAACTATATCGTAACACACTTATGTCTCAATATATGATATTTCAATTATATAACAAAATATAATGCGGAAAAGAAATAACACAGACACCAGAATTTTGTTAACGAGGAAACCGCAAATGCAGAAAAACCCCGGGACCTAGTCCAGATTGAACACCACATTGTATTAAGTCGTTACAGACACTAGCCTACTACCAATTAACTTCGGACTGGACTGTAATTGAACCTTAATCAATCTCACAGTGATTCAAGGTACAGTTGCGCTCCTTACGTCTCTGATCCCAGCAGGATACTACGCACTTGATTCCCTTAGCTGATCTCACTCACAACTAAGAGTTGCTACGACCCAAAGTCGAAGACTTGATAGACAAATATGTCTCACACAGAAAAGTTTATAGGATTGAATAAATCTGTCTCCCACAGAAATACCCAAGAGTTTTTGTTCCATCTTTTGATAAATCAAGGTGAACATGAACCAATTGATATACCGGACTTATATTCCCGAAGAACAGCCTAGTATTATCAATCACCTCACAATAAACTTAATCGACTAGCGAAACAAGTTATTGTGGAATCACAAACCATGAGAAGAAGTTTGTTTGTGATTACTTTTCTATTTTGCCTATCGAAGATATAAAATCTCGAGCCAATTATTTCAATTGCACTCAACACGATAGAAACAACAAGATCAGATCACGCAACTACAAAAATAGTAGTTGGGTCTGGCTTCACAATCCCAATGAAGTCTTCAAGTCGTTAACCTACAGGGTCTCGAGAAAAAACCTAAGTTTAAAGGAGAATCGACTCTAGTTATGCAACTATTAACACACAGGAGGTGTGGGGATTAGGTTTCCCAGTTGCTAGAGTTCCCCTTTATATAGTTTTGAAATCAGGGTTTGCAATCCAAGTTACCTTCGTAACAAAGCATTCAATATTCACCGTTAGATGAAAAACCTGATTCAACCAAGATAATATCTTTCAACCGTTAGATCGAACTTAGCTTGTTACACACAAATGAAATGTACCCTCATTTAGGTTTATGTAGTCGTACCTAAACGTGTACACTAGGTTTGTTCATAAATAGTTAACCGAGGTTAGCCATATGATTACTCTCATATCAACCTTATTCATCTTAACCATAACTAGTTCAAATGACTCAAATGAAACTAGTTAAGAGTTGTTCAATTGTTTGGAAAACACAATTGAAATCAAATCGGTTTGATTCACTTGAATCAATCATGAACATTATAGCCACGGTTTGCAAAGATTGCATTCCTTATGATTTAAATGTTTAAGTTCATGGACTTCACCGATTTGACAAAGTAACCAGCTTAAGTATGCGTATGGGTGTGCGTACTTAAGCAACCGGCTTCTTGAGTTTGTAAAGTTTTCAAACTCAGCAGAAATTTTCTGTTCAAGAACTTCCGCCAATATGCGTATATGTACGCATACTTAAGGTGACTAGTTAAGAGTTTTGCCAAAACCAAACTCAACAGAAGTTCTCGGTTTGAGAACTATCTCCAGTATGCGTACCCTTAACCTGTCTCCTTCACCAATTTCGTATACACACATATGCATACTCTTGGCTCCCGGTTTATGGACTTATACACTAATGTGCGAACACACTATATATGCTTATATCCAAAGATGGTTACATCATCAACTCTTTATTTCAATCATTGAAACATTCTTCTATAATGTCAATAGCCGTTTTCACACACTATTAGCATCAAAGCAATTTTCAAGATATTGAAATAATAATTATTGAAACCTTACAAGTCTTACAATAATTGATTGTATCACACAAACCATGTAAGATGTTACTCGGAAATTTTCTCATGATATAAGATGAACTTGATCGAAGCGAAAGCTTACCAACACATATTTCGAGAAGTATGTAAGCGAGATATACTCAGCTCGAAATCTCAAATGTGTATAAAGAAAACTATATCGTAACACGACTTATGTCTCAATATAGAAGATAGTAGAAATAGACTTTCCAAGTGATAGATAAGTTCAAGTCTCCACATACCTTTTGTCGAAGAAGTTCCACAAGCTCCCCTTAGTAGTTCTTCGTCTTCAAGAGATGAACGTCGAGAGATTTAAGCTCAACTACACTATCTATGTCCTAGTCCGAGACATCTATAAATAGGCTAGAAATCAAGACTTATAGTTTTGATCACTAACATTGAAAAACATGCTTGAGATAGCAACGCATGCGAGTTTGACCTATTAATGCTCTAACATCAAGATATGCAATATATTCCAGATTCGGTTTCCATAATTCCTGGAAATGCTTTGTCCAAATAATGACCAAAAATCTTTTAGAAAATATCCAACTAGAAAATGCACATTACTAATTTTCATTTTCCAAAAATAAAATTAAAAACCTTAAATAAAAGATTCTCAATTTATTTTATTCGATCCGGGATTTTCTTCCTTTAGATATTAAGGAATAACTTTGAACAATTAAAGATTAGCGTTACTGCACATGTTCAAAGTATGTCGACATCCTTACTTTGTAAGTCCTCTTTCATACTTACAATCTTGAAACCGATTTGCCACACTTCCAAACAAGTTTAGAATTGGTTCATCTGACTTTCAAGAACGACGTGATTGATCAAGTACACTCATCACCAAACATGGGTTTCACGGTTCTAGTAAAACAAGTTTCGGTTCTACCTTCATGTGAGTACTTTGCATAGTCACGCTAGTTACCGAAATTCGGTTGACTAGGTACTAGGATCGGTTCCTCACATATATATGGTATCTAACTTGTACTTGCGGCACATGTCCATAGGATTTGTAGCGCCCCCTAAGCTAGCAGCTGACTAATCCAAGAGATTCACTAAATAAAGAGGCACTAAAAATCTAAAGCATTTACTTAAACATTCAATTAAGAAATCTGCTACAAAACTTAACCCAAAAACTAGCCCCGCTCTGAAATATATATATATACAAGAACTTATCTCAAATGATACATATACAATAGTCATTTAGATTACAAATAGAATATACAACAAAATAAACATAACATAAGTTAACCAACTACGGACTCGACTCCTCGAAGCTTTCGCTGCGCAACTCTGATCTGTCTCTGAAACTGAAAGTGGGAATGGGTGAGCACATCATCCCTAAAAGGGGCGCCCAGTAGGAATAACATTTAACTCTCAAGTAATCATTGAAAATGATATGAAAACAATTCATGTTTTCCCTAACGCTAAAACGAAACCAATTTCACATAGGTAAACAATCATGTATATGGATCTAACTCCTTCCAAACAATTTACTAATATGGTGACTCGTCCCGCACCTAGATAGCTATATGGTGACTCGTCCCGCACCTAGTTATTGCAATAAAAGTAAGTAGGTATAAATGAAGGAGCCGTATCTTATATACCACAGATGGAAACTCTCAGTTTCCAAACAATCAAATGGAAATTCTTATTTCCCGAACAATTCATGCAGACATCAAAGCATTACAATTCCTTTCCAAGCAATGGAAAGATTAAAAGAAATAACAAAACTTTCAGATTTTAAAACTAAACAATGCAAGGAATACACACTCATACAATGCATGAATTTATAAAACATAAGCTTTGGTAAAAGAAAACAACAATAATCACAGAAGAGTTAAATATAAATTCCCACCTATTTTGATGACAAGCCACGCCTACCTCGAGATCCACGATCCACTGGTTCATCCTTTGATTCGATCGTTGTTAATATAGACTAACTGTTAATCACACAGGAACTCTAAGAACCTAGCCAAAAAGGCTCACACAAGAATCATATAATTCTATTTAATGGTTCTAAGCCCAAATCCACCAAACTAGCCCGTTAAACTAAGGTCCAGTCCATCTGAGTCACTAACAGTCTTTAACGGTCAAAATGACGGTCAAAGGTCAAGTAACAGTCAACGTCAGTAAAAGGGTTAACTCGGTCAACGAGTCAAACAAGAATCGGTATGGGTCAACTCAGTCAACAAGACTGATTCAGGTAAATCAGATACACAAATGACTCAGCCAGACTAACTGAGTCAGACATCTAACTCATAAAACAACACAAGGCCTGAGCCAAAGCAACTTCAATTCCTACAACATATCCTTCTTCTTTATCATACAATTCTACAATGATTATTCACATCAACTTCACCAAATTACATATATAATATTCTTCATCACTGAGATACAATCAATTCAGGTAACTTCATAATCAATTTACAAGCAAAGATTACCTGCAATTGCAGTAACAAGCCTCCGCTGGAGCTATTAGCCATTCCATACAATCACCATTACTAACTACACATCTCAGGCATGAATCACTACTAATTCAAATCTCATACCATACACAAAACTTCGTCTCTACTTGAAATGCCATAATCATCATCTCTGTCTCAAACTCAATAAACTGCAACTCCTACCATTATCTTCATTAGATTACAATTGTAACTCCATTCAACAACTAACAAATCCCTATAACTTACTAGCAACCACAGAACCATCACCTGCATCTCCATATTTGCACCAACAGTACTTCTAACTTCACATCTTTGCAATTCTAATTCATTAGACTCAATCCAATATAACCAGCCAAGCAACATCACCACCACCAAGAATTCAACCCACTATCATTTCGATCTCACCTGCACAGTTCATTCTTCAAAATTCACCTTCAAACTCAACAATTGAAACCAATTTACTCAAATCAGACCACTCCATCACCACCAACCGTGCAACATCACCATACTACCACATCTGGCATTAACATCCAATTCAGTTCAAAACAACATCACTAACACTTCTGGCAGTTCCTACTTTACATTCATTAACTCAATTTCACAATCAACATCAACTTCTACATTACAGGCATATCATCCTCCCAAACCAACATCAATTCACAAACACAATTCTCTTGTTCAGTTACCCACAAATCAATACAACTCTATGTATATCAACAATCTCAAATTCAACATCTTCATCAATATTCATAACTATAAACTCTATAATTGAAATCAATCTCTATACTAAGTTACTGAGAGAGAAATTACCTCAAATACAAACTCAGAAGTTCTCTTCTTCCTTTTATTATTCACCATTAGTCTCATCTTTTCCATCTGTATCCCAGACTCATGAATCATAAATCCCAATTTCATTAAGAACCCTAATTTCTAATTCAATTTCCCAAACCAAAACTTCTCTAATTCGAATCCGAATAGCAACCTAATTCTTCATAACCCATCTTTCAATTTCTTCTTAACCATCAGCAAATCGAACTCCAATATCTATCAGCAGAAACCCTAACTCCTCAATCACTTCTTCAATTTATTTCTCAAACAGCTTCACAACATCAATCAACCGAACACCCTTTCGTTCTTCATCAATCTGCTATTCTACACATATACTAATTCTATATAAATCCAATATCAGAAGAAAACCTAATTGATTCTCCCTAATTCCCCTTTTCGTGTAACTCTGAATCAACCACTTGAATTAACACTACCACATCATCACCTTTATCATCTACACAACATCATCAATTTATTTTCTCAATTGAATATCACGGATAATCAACAGAAGAAGAAGTATCGAGAAGAGAAAGAGGAGAAGCAGAGAAGAAGAGAAATGCAAGAAAGTCTTCTTTCGACACGTTTTGGTGATAAGGCCAATGACCCATGATAAAGGCACCCACCCAAACGTTAAGGGCATCCAGGTTGGTTAACTATTTTGCCCTTTAAACAAAACTGATAATACCTTCTTCATCTGATATCCAAATGCCACGATCGAGTAGTCCATTTCGAGTAGTCCATTTCGCGTCGAGATCTATCCAGCGGTACTAGTTTCGTATCCAGGTCGTTGTTAGACTAAATTTTATTATTTAACGTTCGTGTTAAACTAATCGAGTTATTATCGGCTAATTCCTCTCTTAATCCTTGCTAGACTAGTCAAATAACGTTGACGAGCTCGAGGGTCTTTACATTCTCCCCACCTTATACATTTTCATCCTCGAAAATTGAACCATCCTTCTAGTCTTCAAAACTCCCCACCTTATAGAATAATCTTATCTCTTTCTAAGCGTAGACAACATAAAAAAAAACAAAGTACAAACCTACATGGTTTCCTACAACTAAAATTTGTGGCTCTAGGTTCAAAAGACTAGTTTCTATTTCAACAAGTTACTGGTTCTAATTAGGAGAAAATATATTCTATAATAAAGTTTCTAAGTAAAATTTGGGATCTATTAGTTCACTAATAGAAGCAAGTCTCCCTTTTATGCCTAGTGATACAAGCATGCAGTTGCCCTGTCTAGGTTTGCGACGCCTGACAATGCCTACCTACGCAACAAGTATCACAGGAACACATCAGAATTACCAACCTCACTATTCCCCAATGCTGGATTAACTAAGTATTAATTTATTAAGATTAATTAGTCTTTAACTTCCATCTTAACTGATGTAATTCAAAATTTTACTTCATAGAATTTATACATATTTCATAACATTTTAAGCAATTTAGTCATCAGATTTTTTTTTCCCTATTTATTTAGTTATTCATTTATTTCTTTAATGTAAAGACCCTAAAGCTCGTCAACGCTATTTGACTAGTCTAGCAAGGATTAAGAGAGAAATGATCTCAAATACAAACTCAGAAGTTCTCTTCTTCCTTTAATTATTCACCATTAGTTTCATCTTTTCCATCTGTATCCCAGACTCATGAACCATAAATCCAAATTTCATTAAGAACCCTAATTTCTAATTCAATTTCCCAAACCAGAACTTCTCTAATTCGAATCCGAATAGCAACCTAATTCTTCATAACCCATCTTTCAATTTCTTCTTAACCATTAGCAAATCGAACTCCAATATCTATCAGCAGAAACCCTAACTCCTTAATCACTTCTTCAATTTATTTCTCAAACAGCTTCATAACATCAATCAACCGAACACCCTTTTGTTCTTCATCAATCTACTATTCTACACATCTACTAATTCTATATAAATCCAATATCAGAAGAAAACCTAATTGATTCTCCCTAATTCCCCTTTTCGTGTAACTCTGAATCAACCACTTGAATTAACACTACCACATCATCACCTTTATCATCTACACAACATCATCAATTTATTTTCTCAATTGAATCTCACGGATAATCAACAGAAGAAGAAGTATCGAGAAGAGAAAGAGGAGAAGCAGAGAAGAAGAGAAAAGAAGAATAAAAGAGAAATGCAAGAAAGTCTTCTTTCGACACATTTTGGTGATAAGGCCAATGACCCATGATAAAGGCACCCACCCAAACGTTAAGGGCAGCCAGGTTGGTTAACTATTTTTCCCTTTAAACAAAACTGATAATACCTTCTTCATCTGATATCCGAATGCCACGATTGAGTAGTCCATTTCGCGTCGAGATCTATCCAGCGGTACTAGTTTCGTATCCAGGTCGTTGTTAGATTAAATACTATTATTTAACGTTCGTCTTAAACTAATTGAGTTATTATTGGCTAATTCCTCTCTTAATCCTTGCTAGACTAGTCAAATAGCGTTGACGAGCTCGAGGGTCTTTACAGGATCGGTTTCCCTTTGCCTAAAAACGTGTTGCACATGTCCATAGGATCAGTTACCCTTTCTACTATAAACTTGTTGCACCTCATACAAGGATCGATTCCCCTTTGTGATTGGTTGCACCTCTTACTAGGATCGGTTCCCCTTTACCCAGAGTCGGTCATACCAATAACACTAAATCGATCATGCCATCTCAGGTGATTACTTAAGATCGGTTTCACTAATAAAAATCATACCAATACAAAAGTCAGGCCATTGTGAATAGTTTTACCAAGAACATAAAAAAGTCATGAGCGGTTATACTAATCACACATATTGGTAGTTCAAAAGATATGCAATGAATAACAATACCAATAATGCCTGGCGATTTCTCTTTCGATTCACATAACAAGTTCATGAATTTACTTCCTTAAAACAAATGTAAAACATTGTTTCCTATGATGAAATCTTCACCTTATACCCATACATAATCACAATAGCATTCAAACGATTATATCGATGTCTTGTCTACAAAGTTTAATGGTTAAGCAATAAACCTCGTATTGTATTCCTTAATACTATGTCTAACTAGAGTATAATCATTCATGCTTCGTAGTTTTGTTTTCAATATGCACGACTTGAAAGATACGTTAGGGAATGAAACAGTTCAAGTCAAATATCACTAACCTCAAGTGGAAGGATGATGTTGTCGTTGTAGCTCCTTACTTCTTCACTTCTTCAAGTCTTCGCAATACTTGTAATGTCTCATATCCTAATACTTTCAAGCTAACCTATACGAAGTTGACTCTAGTACATAATCAAGCGACTCTTAAAATGAGTTTTGGCTCACTAAAATATGACAACCAAACTTGACATACCAACGCTTGGTGGGTTCAACCGAGCTATGCTCTAACAAATATGTACTGTTATATGTAGCTGAACTATGTAAGCTACACAAAAACATGCTTTGTAAACATTAGGAAAATCCTCAATAGAATTTGCTTGATTCAGTTCATAGCCGAAGGTTTAGTTTGTAAGTAAGTTAGGTCTAATCTTTTTCAAATAAGTTCATTCTTTTTGACAAGCCCTTAAATTATTCAGTAATCTTTATTTTGATGACCTGCTACATATATTTATCTATAATGTTGCTTATTTTTATATGGATGTAGTGTATAGATATTGTGTAAACTTTAACGTAGATATTTCTTTAGGATATGTCATCTATGGTTTATAAGGGGTGGATGCAACTTCCCGTAAAACTCCTCAATACATAGAAGGTGTTATGTCATTCATCGCATTTGCTAAAAGAAATGGTAATGGGAATAGCTTATACTCATGCCCATGTGTTAAATGTAAGAATGGTAAATTAGGATTAGAGCCACTAAGTGAAATCTCCTATCATCTGCTCAAAAATGGTATTCTCTCGATGTATACAATGTGGCGTTTTCATGGGGAAAAAGTATGATTAGAAGCACATGCACATGGGGTTAACACTTGTAATGACAATTTAGGAAATGTAGCTGGCCATGTAGCGGAGAATGTAGTAGTTGTAGGTCATAATGTAGGAGATGTTGCTGAATATGTTAATCCTGCTATAGGTGTAGATCAGAATGATGGGATACATAGTGAGTTTCATGATGATGCTGGAACCAGCAAAAGAAGGAAAAACAAATCTTTTTATGAGCAAGTGAAAGAACCGATGTACCCTTCTTGTCCTAAAGGGAAAACAACATTATATGCTGCTATCATGTTGAATAACATAAAGAACCAATATGGGTTTTCAGATAATTGAGTCACTGCATTGTTAGAATTGATTAAGGAGTTGCTTCCGGAAGAAAACACACTCCCGTCTAAGTACCCAGAGGTGAAAAAGATGATCCAAGAACTAGGAATGGATTACATAACTTATGATGCATGTGTGAATGGTTGTATTTTATATTAGAAGGATTGTGCATCGATGGTGAAGTGTCATGTTTGTCAAGAACCTAGTATAAGAAGGTTTTTAATGATGAGCGAAAACTTACTTCAGTAGCTCAAAAGACAGTTAGACATTTTTTGTTGATTACAAGGCTGCAAAGGTTTTATAGTGAACAGTGGATCGCAGAGGCAATGACTTGGCATTCTAGAGCAAAGTCAGATATAAGTATCATGTGTCATCCAGTTGAGTCTTCAGCTTGGCGTTGTGCGGATAACTTCTCATCGGAGTTTGCCAAGGAACCAAGGAATGTGATGCTTGGGATATCAACTGATGGTTTCAACCCAAATGGATGTTTCGGTGCTGCTCATAGTTGTTGGCCGGTGATTATCTGTCTTTACAACCTCGCTCCTTCGTTGTGTATGAAGCGGGAGTTCTCATTGATGACGTTGTTGATATCAGGCCCAAAAGCACTAGGCAATAGATGAGTTGAAACAGTTATGGAAGGTGTAATAACATTTGACTCACTCACCAAAACTGAATTCTTAATGAGAGCAAGGTTAATGTGGGTTATTCATGACTTTCCGGCGTTAGGGACTCTAGCTGGATGTGTTACCCATGGGTATTATGCTTGCCTAACATGTGGAGAAGGAACAATTGCCGATTATCCGCCGTTTAGTAAGAAGACCTGTTATGGGGGACATCGAAGGTGGCTGCCAGCGAAACATAAGTATCGAGACAATTAAAAAAACTTTGATGGAGGGTGTTTTGGGGTAAAAACAGATTTTACAGTTTTAGGTAAATTTGGGTGTGTTGATGAGAAACGAATTCAAACCCTAAACAAATGCACTGCACGGGAGTACTTTCAGATTCGAGAGATCAATCTGTAAGACTCTGGCCAAAACCAAGAAATGGTCGTTCCAGATTCAATTCAGTCACAAAGTGAAGGAGAAGGGTTGATCTTAGGGAGGGAAGCGAAGAAGGTGTTTGAGATCAAAATGTTGAATTATGAAGGTGTGGCTGTTTTATGACTTGTATTAGAAAATGGTTTCTGGCTACTTGTGTAAATAACACTTGATGTTTTGAAATAGGTTGAAAACCTATTTATATAAGTCATTGAGCGCACCCTGATCTCATAAGAAGTGGAGGAATTTAAATAGTGGAGAAGTGGAATCGTGCGGAAGGTGGTGATCATCGTGTTTCCGTTATAAAGGAAGACCAGTCACACCTTCACCCACTACTCTCATTACTGTTAACCGTCCGTCCTTCCTGACACTTTCTCGTAATGGGCGCGTTGCACGCCGCACGCTGTAAACCGCCATACCAATACCCCAGTGAGTATCCCCCAGTTTGTGACATGTTTGATATCTCGAGTGAATGGGTCAAGTCATGAGACTTGCCGCTAAAATCAGCACATAGTGCTTTTAGGTTAAATAATAAGTTATTTATGAAATCAATATTTGCATAGCATCGCTTTCAAACAAGCAGCTGAAAAATAATCGATGTGCTAGATGCATCGTAGTTTTAGAGCTCGATTGAATTAGTCACGAATTGGGCGTCTTAAAAGGAGTGTGACCATCCTCTTTCAAGGACTTGGTAGGAGCTACGCACGCATCCCAGGGAGTGGCCGGTCAGGCCCTATAGGAGAGTGGCGACTGGTATCCATTCTAAAATCCTATCGGTCGATCTAGTTTAGATCTGGACCGTTTAGATCGGCTAGCCAAGTTGAGTGGCTGAGATGATTTGGGGCAGTTAATGACTGTTGTTGAAGTAGCACGAATGGCCACTTTTGGGTGATCGCTCGGAGGCCACATGAGCAAGATGTGGCTTGGCCGATCGCTCCTCACGGAAGAGGGGTGGCCGGTGATCACAGCGTCACCCTGTTGGCTATCTATAATCCGATCTAAGTCATTCGACTAATCTGGCAAAGATGGACGAACGCGATTGATTTGCGGCAGTTGCATAACGCCGTTTGTTCGATTTAGGGTTTTGAAGCCGTGCGGCCAACCCTCTTTTGGCTAATCGAATCAAAGCGTTGGGCATTGATTTGAACAGGTCGTTCGGCCATGTGCAAAGACGGGCCACTCGTGAGCACGCTGACAGCTCCCGGGCCATCTAAAATTAGATCTAAGACACTTGATTCGGCTGGCAAAGATGGGTGGTCATGATCGATTTGTGACAGTAGTGTGTTGCCGCAAAGCATTTTTAGGGTTTTCAAACAGCGCGCCAACGATTTGATACGCTCTGGTCTTGCTATGAGCAAGTCGATCGACCAAGTGTGGAGTTGGGTCGACGGTAAACACGTTAGCACTTCTTTAATCATTCGAAGGAAGATCTAAGTCGTCCAACTAGGTTGGCTAAGTTGGACGGTCATGATGTTTCTAAGACCGTTTTGGCCAGCTCGTTTGAGCTATCTTCTTCAACAACGCGATCACCCATGTTTGGGGTTAGCGTTCGATGACGTTAGAGTGTGCTAGGTGGAGTCTGACCAGTTGGGGTATTAGTGGGCCCGCCGGTGGTCATCCTGGTGATCGCCTAGTTCCGCTAGGAGTGGACTAGGCCTATTGAATTGTGTGGCCAAATCGTGCGGCCTTGATCGTTTTTTAAGACTGATATGGACAGTCTAGATTTCCCTTAAGGAATTCAAACGTGTTCGATCGCGCTAACTTTCAATTAAAAGGTGTGAACACGCTGATCTCTTTGTCAGAGGTAGCCTATGTGAGTGTTTTCATGCAGGTCTCGATATTGACACTTCAGGAGATTTATGTTACTCCGTTGCGAGTGAACATTAATCTTCATGTCATGTCAATATTGAGAGTTCAGCTGAGAACATAGCATAGGAAAACACTAGGCAGGCTCCGACATTAGTGAGTAATGCAACTAAGAGATTAAATACTCATTAGGCTCTATACTAGTGAACAATTCATCTAGGATCTTGAGTTTCAATATAATGTGAAGAGAGACATAGACACTTATCGATTTCGATATATTCTCCAAATTCCTTGCGAAATATAGATATATCAAGGTCTACTACTTCGATCTTTGGGTCGTAGAGACTTTTTCGGTTTACGCCCTAAGCTAAAAACCACCATCAACATTTAGTCCCCCGCTTAGCACGTAATGGTGACATTGTTATGGGTATGCACTAGATGGTGACATGATTTAAAAATAAAATTGAAAAGACGAAGGTAGATATTACTGGGAAATCCAAATCGACCTCCAGCTGCGGGATCACGCGGCCAGTGGCTTTCGTGGTTGCGTGTTGCTAGCTCAGCTATGGGGTATGGGTGCGGTGCGCTCAGTCATCCATTCTCGTTCATGGAGCAAGAAGGAATCCTTCGTCTGTTCAAACTCTAGAAACTCCGTTGTATGAAAAGGGGTATCGACCCCCTTCTGTCTTTGTTGCTCGTCTGGATCCATGCTTTCGTCTGCAGCGGCCGGCTCCTCTTCATCAGTGTCAGCAGCTCGATCATAAGCGTGCCAATCGTCAGCGGCAAGGTAAGTTCATCTTGTCTTCGTATCTTAGCTGTGAGTGTAATATCCATGGGTGGTTGATCAAACTTGAATATTTAGCTCGGTGTGAATGACTTCCTTTGTTAGCGGCGGTAGAGCGAGCGTCAACGGCAACAAAGCAATCTCCAATAGTTATAATCAGAAGCAAGGCGATCCAGGAGAACTCAAGGTAGGTGCTCTTTTCTATTTTGCGTATGTATCCATCCAACAGTACCACCGATCTTCTCCAGAATGTGTAATAAGGTTCTGACTCCAGAAGAATGAGTATCTAACCTCTCCAGTGGGTTTCGAAATTTACCAAACTCCATTGCGCTCAATTGCAAGAGGCCTTGACTTTAAGTTGCTTAGTGTCTGGACTGCTGAGTTGTAATTGAAATGTTCTTTAAACTCTTGAGCATTGACTGGCACGAAATTTTATTTATTCTGACTCTTTAGCTCATAGACCTATTGTTTCCTTTCTGATTGCGATGATAACATGCTTGGAAAGCTTGTATGGACAAGATCTTCCGGAGCCGTTAAGTGAAGTAGTTGAGCTGAGAGGTGTTCCGTTGCCGACGTGCTGCTGTTGATGGTGGATTTTCATTTAAGGTTAAAATTATAAAAACCAAAAAATTATGCGCTAACATCTTGTAAAAGATAAAGCCATTAATAAGTGTTGAATACTTCTTCACTTTACTAATTCACCTAGAATGGAGCATGTGGCAACAATCCAATTCTATGAATTAAATACATGAAATTCATCCAGGTTGGAGCATGTAGCAACAATCCCATATACCCTGTGAATTTATAGCATTATTAATTAATGCGTGAGCAGCCTTGTATTTCCTGTACTCATTATCGGTGCGGCATGACGACCGAGTGTTGCTCTCAGCAGAGCAACACGAACCTCCAAGCATTATAATGAAAGCATGTACGAAATACCCGTACATGCTGCAACTCTCGGTGTGTTATACTAGCCCGATTGAGAACTCTCGGTGTGTTATACTAGCCCGATTGAGCATCCGGACTGTCCGTATCAGTCTGGATATGATCTCGTTCATCCAACCTCACAAGCATGATTGGATGGCCCAGATCAATTCCATAACCCCCAAGCAGGTATGGAATATTCACTGCCGAACCAACGCGGAACCCGCATGGTCGGTCTCCCCAAAAGATTGGCATAGCTTGCCAAAACATCCAAACCAGAGCGGTATGGACGGAAAACCCTAAATTAGGGTTTGCGGCATATTACATGTGTCGCAAAACAGTCTCAACCATCCATCTTCGCAGGTATAGATGGAGGGTGTAGATGTAGATTCAAAGGGCCCAGAGCATGTCAACACAATCACGAGGGCCCGCCTACATACCCGACCAATCGGTCAGCACCAACCATGGTTGGTCATCCCGTCGTGCGCCCAAACAGAGAGCATGACGCACCGCCGTGAAACTCAAAATTAGGGTTTTAAACATCACGAGCGTCCATTTTCTCCCGCACGAATGAAAGGTTCGAGATTAGATTAGCGAGTCCGGCCATACCAAAGATGACCACCGTGGGCCCGTCTATCCCCTCACTTGATCGGCCAAGGCATATCATGCCCGGCTATCCCAAAACGCTGCGTCCAAACTAGCGTGGTCACACTTCTCAAAGCGCAAACCGATCTCGACCACTCAACTTCACCGGACGATTTGAGTGGCTTAGATCACGTTTTCATGGGACAGTCAGGTATAGGCGTGAACACCAGCCTATCACCTACAGTCCAGACCGATCGGCTAAGACCGACCAAGAATTGGTTGTCTTGGAACGCGCGCCTGAAAATGACATGATGTGCGGCTCTTGCGGCACTAGTTTTCTGTCACAAATTGATCTCGACCACTCAACTTCACCGGACAAATTGAGTAGCCCAGATCATACTTTCGTGAGGTAATGGGGTATAGGCGCCTACACCGTCATGCCGTCTACACGCATGTACGATCGGCCTGGCCAAAATCGTATCCCAAGCTTGGATTCGACCAGCCGAAGAGGGATGCTTGCGCACCTCCTCTAAAACCTAATTTCATCAACGGCCGCAGATGAGTGTCTCAAAGATCATCTCGTCCGTCCAACTTCACCGGCTTGGTTATACAACCCCGGGTCGAGTTAATTGGTCAAGAAGGCGTTTTGGTGATCACCACCCGTCACTTTACCACACCATGATGCAAGACTCGCATAAAATACACACGATACTTCACAAGTATCGACCTCCCGAATAACGACAGTTATTCAATTTAGCATTACATGCTACTTTCTCGTGGGTTCCACGATCCACACACTCGAGACATCAATCATGTCACATACTGGGGGATACATACTGGGGTATTGGTCTGGTGGTTTACAGCGTGCAGCGCGCAATGCGCCATCACAAGAACGTGTCAGAAAGTCATGGACGGTTAGTGATGATGGGAGAAGTGGGCAAGACTGGTCGTGTGACACTAACACACGACTCCACTACTCCATCATTCCACTTTCTCCACTTCCCATGAGATACGAAGGTTAGGCTAAAAGACTTGTATAAATAGGTTCGCCTCCCTATTTTCCAAACACACAGAGAAAACAAGGAACAAGTCCAGACAACAGAGGCAAGTGTTGATACAATCGTATTCAAACACACGTAATCGATAGCTTACACCACCAAGCCGGTTCAGCTTTTACGATACAAGTCATTCATAGCCAACACCTTCACATTCTCAACACCTTCTTCGCTTCCCTCCCTAAGATCAACCCCATCTCCTTCACTTTGTGACCGAAACAAGTCTGGAACGGCCATTTCTTGGTTTAGGCCGGAGTTGCACAGATTGATCTATCGAATCTACAAGCACTCACCGCGCAGTGCATTTGTTTAAGGTTTAGACTCATTTCTCATCCACACACCCTAAATTACCAAAACCGGCAGAAATAGTTTTCACCCATAAACAACTGCTTTCAAGTCTTCAAGGTATTCCTTCCAAGCGACATCCTCTGAATCATATTTTGAATCTTGGATTGTTGTATGGAATGGGATGCGATGAGCAGTCCGCAGTTACACTTCTGTCTGGTCACTAGAGCTATATTTTTGAGTCGGCTTGGGAACATAATGCGGTCTTGTAAGGAAGTGTAGATGTATACTAGATCCGATGGCGTGGACGGATACATGAAAATATCTCCGCGGCGTACTTTGGAGTCTTTGATGCAGTGTACGACATCATGTTGAGAACTTCATGCGGCTCGTAAAGCTTTGACAGTGATGATGCTATATCAGAAATAACCTGGTTGAGGGACGTGAAGGCATCCCGTGCTGGCAGTCCCCAGGTGTAATTATCCCGAGCCTATTTTCTCTTGAAAGACATAATTCCATTGCATTTGCAGGTAAGGTGATTGACGAATTGATGAAGGCGGCAATCTTTTGGATTCGTCACTTATTGATCAGAGTCGTGTTTGATAGATCTGTATTGTATCCAAACTTTGGCAGCTCATGCACCCCTTCCATAGGAAATTGGAAATCTAGAAATACCGATTCTGATTTTGTCGGCGATGTGGCAAACATGATGTAGTTGGTATGTGTGGCCTCCTGAGGTGTTGAAGCGGCTTCGGGAGAGAGAGCGTTGAAGCGACTTCTTCTGGAGAGAGCGTGTGTTGAAGCGGCTTCTGGAGAGAGCGTGCGTTGAAGCGGTTTCTTATGGAGAGAGCGTTGAAACGGCTTCAGGAGAGAGGGTTGAAGCGGCTTCAGGACAGAGCGTGCGTTGAAGCGGCTTCTGGAGAGAGCGTTGAAGCGGCTTCTTCTAGAGAGAGCGTGCGTTGAAGCGGCTTCAGGAGAGAGCGTTGAAGCGGCTTCTTCTAGAGAGAGCGTTGAAGCGGCTTCAGGAGAGAACTCCAGTGAGGGCGCCCTTAACCCTTGATTTCGAAAAATGAGTTCTTCTCATTCTTCTGAGGCGATATGATATGGCAGATGGGAAGACGACACACAAATAGTGTTGGCCGGCAAGTCGTGTTTTCTCCTCATGGAAAAAAATACAGTTTCTATTACAACATCTCAACGCATGCAACGCTCTCTCCGAAGATTCGAAATAGGGGAGATAACAATAATGGTTAAGGATTCGACCAACCTTCAGTTCGATTTTCCCTTGCAAATTACATGTTTCTTGATTGATCGTCTCTCTTGTGTTGAAGAATTCCTTGACTGACGGCGAAGGAATTTCATGCCGAGTCTCAGTCCCCAGTTTACGTGGTTCTATCTTGTATGGTCGATGGGTTGACCATGATGAGGGTATCACCCTCTTGCATCCATGTTGATGACTATGTACAAAACAAGTTGGCTGGAGCTTGGATGGCCATGATCAAGATCCTTGACAGGGACGAGTTATGACTACAGGCACAAAATTGGAAGTGACGAGTGGTGGTTACGGCCATGAATATTGAAAGGAAAGAGCGGTAGCTACGAGCACGAACCTTGGTCGGCCACGACCATGAACATGGACGAGCTTTGATAAATCACATATGTGATTTTATTCTGCCTTCTTTATTTTTGGTGAAGCAGCTCCTCCCTGATTCCCTGCGTGCGGAAACTCG
Source organism: Papaver armeniacum (assembly GCA_023531295.1). NCBI lineage: Eukaryota > Viridiplantae > Streptophyta > Magnoliopsida > Ranunculales > Papaveraceae > Papaver > Papaver armeniacum. The sequence goes on from JAJJWW010003911.1 coordinate 70,861, forward strand.
CCTATTGTTGCTTGCATGAATGCTCCATCATGGTCTGTACGGTTTCATGGACGGAGTCCCCAGAAACTATGCAACTCCTGACCGGAAGAGGATCTCTGTGCACTTCTTCAGTGCTTAGTTGAAGTTCTCCTGCATCCACCTTCTCTTTGAAAATGCGCTTTAATTTGTTGCAATCGCTGGTGGGGTGATGGACGAACCCATGGTAACGGAAATATTTTGGATTTGCCATTTTTTCTTCAGTTGGAGGACGTCTGGTAGGAGGTAGCTTGATGACGCCATCTTGAATCCATGCTTCTAGGATTTCGATTACCTCTTCAATTATACACGTGATAATTGGAGCATCATCTCCAGTTTCTTGTTGCTGTGCAGGCGTCTTAGTCGCAGCTTTCCGGGTTGTCTGCTGCGCTAGTGCCACACATTTGGGTTGTTGATAGCCGTTCCCCAGATGCATTCTCTTTCCACCCTCACTAGCGATTTTCTGGAGGTTGGATCTTTTATTGGAAGGACGCTTGCTTTCCTTAATATCTTTACGAGTTTCTTCATTCTGGGACGGTTCAGATCGACTGAGTAAAGCAGCAGCGGATCTCTTAGCAGCTTCTGATGCAATATGGGAATTGATATTTTCCAGGAAGGACGCACATAATGAAATCACCTTTTTATTGCGAGGACTCTGATGAGAACGTGATAAATCCCACAAGTCTTCTTTCTGAGTTTGAGGAAACATCTCTTGATCTTCATGAGCAGACACGTTAGGTTGGTGGATGCCTTTCCATTCGACGTGATCATAGGCTTCATATTCCTCACCAGGAATAGGAATATGAATCTTGGAAGAAGGACTACTACCATTAGTATCCAAAATGAATTTTTGGTGGCGTTTCCTTTAGAATGAATGCGCGTTGGTTCCTTTGATAGTTGATCCGTGAGGACTTTCAAAAGCGCAAATACTCCGTCCTGCGCCTTGACAATAGTAGCTTGATTCCTGATAATATCATTCACGATTTTCATCAAATCATGAATAGTTGTTGAATATTTAGACTCCATAGCCGCGACGAGGGTTTTGAATGAAAGAACGGATTCAGGAATAACATGTGAAGTATCGTCAGTGCTGGGAGAAGTAAAATTGGGATTGAAGGTTTCTGAACCATTCCTAAGATCAACCATATTTAGAAATTTAGGAAATTGAAAACAGGATAGGGGAAATGATTTTTTTTTTTTTTTTTGCAACCGAGAGATCAATCTCCCACTGTGGTCTCTAGTTGTTTTGGGGTAAAAACTGATTCTGCTGTTTTTGGTAAATTTGGGTGTGTTGATGAGAAACAAATTCAAAACCTAAAAAAATGCACTGCACGGGAGTACTTTCAGATTGGAGAGATCAATCTGTAAGACTCTGGCCTAAACCAAGAAATGGCCGTTCCAGATTCAATTCGGTCACAAAGTGAAGGAGAAGGGTTGATCTTAGGGAGGGAAGCGAAGAATGTGTTTGAGATCAAAATGTTGAATTATGAAGGTGTGGCTGTTTTAAGACTTGTATCAGAAAATGGTTTCTGGCTACTTGTGTTGATAACACTTGTTGTTTTGAAATAGGTTGAAAACCTATTTATATAAGTCATTGAGCGCACCTGATCTCATATGAAGTTAAGTAGTGGATAAGTGGAATCGTGCGAAAGGTGGTGATCATTGTGTTTCCGTTATAAGGGAAGACCAGTCACACCTTCACCCACTACTCTCATTATTGTTAACCGTCCGTCCTTCCTGACACTTTCTCGTAATGGGCGCGTTGCACGCCACACGCTGTAAACCGCCAGAAGAATACCCCAGTTTGTGACATGTTTGATGTCTCGAGTGAATGGGTCAAGTCATGAGACTTGCCGATAAAATCAGCACATAATGCTTTTAGGTTAAATAATAAGTTATTTATAAATCAATATTTGCATATCATCGCTTTCAAACAAGCAACTGAAAAATAATCGATGTGCTAGATGCATCGTAGTTTTAGAGCTCGATTGAATCAGTCACGAATTGAGCGTCTTAAAAGGAGCGTGACCATCCTATTTCAGGGAGTTGGTAGGAGCTACGCACGCATCCCAGGGAGTGGCCGGTCAGGCCCTATTGGAGAGTGGCTGATCGCTGTCGTAAGCGTCAAAAATAATTTCACTTTCTTACTCGTTAAATATGAATGAAGTACAAAGTAAGGAAGAGTTCATATCCACAGAGAGGCAATTGTTGTTATGCAATTTTCAGTTTCTAAGGTAACCAAGGGGGGGATGTTTGTTGTTTTATCTAATAAATAAAAGTAATTGAAAGCAAAGTAAGTAATTGGAATAATCAATAAGGAGAAGATATTGGTCACGGGATAGTATCATTCACAAACATGTATTTTCATCAATGATTAGAATTGGTATTTTAATCTCTCATCTACTAATAGTCCTAGGATACCTTGATCGCAAGTATATCCCGCTAATTCCCTGTTTTCATCACAACCACATTAAAAGATGCATATGTGAATTCTTCCTAGAAAGCAACCTAAAGTGTAAAAGCACAATTAGATTTAACTCCCTAAAAGCTATAAGTTCTATGGAATAAGACTAATCAATGCAAACGAATGTGTAAAAGCACTAGTCGTTTTAACAAAAGTTATGATTCACTTGTGACTAGTAGGATATATCACTACAAGCACTACCCACAATTATGCTACTTAGAATCGGGGATAAACAACTTTTCGTATTGAAAACCCTAATATAGCTCTAGAGATGAATGTAAATCGGATTGATTCGGACTCAACCAAACAAACTATCAAATCATATAACTCTATTAATTGTGAATCACAAACAATAAAATATTGAGACAAAACTAATTCATTGAATCATATAACATATTGAGAAATCAACTTTATCCCATAACCAATAAGATTTGTTTAGCTACTCATAGCTATGGAGTTCATCATAATAATATTAATTGAAAAGAAGAAGATGAACAAAAGCAAACCCTAGAAGCGTAAACAAAACCGGCTCTCCAAAGTTCCAAGAAAAATATATGATGTCCCCCAAAGTTGTAGAAGTCTTTCCTTTAAATAGCTCTCTTGTTTCCAAAATTAGGTCTAGCCTTCAAAGTCCATTAGATAAAAATCCACCAAGCCCATAAGAAAGAGAAACCCATGTAGAAAATATGTCCAAAAATACGTCACGGAAAACCGGTATTGTGGTCGGAACTTGGCCGGAAAAATCGCCACAGATATCTCAAGTGACCGGCAAAGTCCGCCCAGGTCGGTCAACGAGTCAACTCGGTCTGGTCAACTCGGTCAAACCACCGAGTCAAACCGGGTCAAGCACCGAGTTAAATGACTCAACCAGGTCGATCATGACTCGGCTAGTGCCAATCGATTGAGTCAGTCCGAGTTAGGGCTAACTCATCTCGAATCGAGCCTAATCGATTGCCGTGCCAAAGCCATTTTGCGAGAGGCCAAATTTTGTGTTGCACCGGGATGGTGCATCACCGCTTCTCTTCCATCCATAATGGCCTGCCTTCTTCTGTGCAGCAACTCACCAGTACAACATACTCCCATCACTCTGCAGCCTTGTCTTTTCCAGAGCATCATCCTCATCTGTTGCACAACACTTCTTCCATCTTGCTCTCAGGTTCTAATTCAGCTAAAGATACACCTACACTGCAACAATGCCTAACATTCATCTAACTCAAATGACTGCATATTCAATCAGCTCTTTGCATTGCACCACAGCCTGCAATTCCATTGTCAATCACACATCAACACCTTCATTTCACAAGCACCAACCGCAACTCACCCAATGACCCCGAAATTCCAAAGATACACAAAGACCACCCGAGACTGCAACCATTCTTGCATTCAACCCCTGCAGATCTCGACAGCAGTAACAACTTCTTATCTGCAACATCAATCACTCACTTGCACTGCTCTAGCTTCGAACTCTTAAAGTACCACCCGAAACTCAATCCTGTTTCCTTCTCACTTCAACCCTATCATAACAGCAGCTGCAACTGCCATTTCACCTTGTAGCTCAATCAACAGCAGGCTCATATAGCAGCTACATTTCCACCATTCTCCTTCTCTCCCTGTATAACACAGCACAACCAGACTCTCTAGTTCAAGCCATCTCAAACCATTTGAGCACCTTCCATTTCAGCCCAGCTTCCCTGTCCAAACCCACACAAAACTGTGGCCATGACTGCAACACCAACAATCCACAGCAAACCCTTCTTGAACCACACAGCATCACTACCAACAACTTCTCAGTTCCAGTTCAAGCTCAAGCCTGCAATTTAGAATTCATACATTCTTCATCATCTGTTGCAGCTTAAAACCCATTAAGCTCATTAGCCCTAGCCAGTACCAGCTACAGCTTTACCACCAATTGCAACCACTACACACCATGAAAATCACCAGTACCCATTTGGTCATTCCAGTGCTTCAACATTTCCCCGCATCTCAACAACATCACAACAGAACAGACAATTTCACAACCTCAGTTCCATTCCTGTCACCAACACCAGTTCATAATCACCACCAAACAACACCTTGCGTCGACCATATTCACCCACTGAACTTGAGCATTGAGCACAAACCACTACGAACCCATCTTTTTCTCCTTTGAGTTGAGTCTCTGAACTAATCACATCTCCCTCCATCCAAAACTCACTACCAATGAACCCTAGATTTCTTCCCTCCAATTACTTGAATCAGCTGCAACACAGCTTCATCCGATCTCAGCATCATATCTTCCTCCTTGTCAATGATATCCTCGATTCAACAATACCCAAACCTTCAGCAGCATCTTCTTACTCTCATGACTGCAATCCTAGCCATCATCAACTCAACCTGCCAGAACTGCACCATTTCTTAATTCTTCAACTCCAAGTCGATCCATTAACACCCAATTGTTCATAAACCAAAGAAATCTCAGCAAAACAGATCTCCTCATCTCCATCTTTTCATTCCTTTTCCGCTTAACAGATCCCCTTTGTTCCTTGTTTTTCTCGAATTAACTGCATCACTATCTCTTCTACTCATTCACCAGATGAATTCTGAGTTAATCGACTGATTTCTTCATCATCTCATCTCATGGATTCTCTCAGTTTCTCGATCTTAGCCGCAGCTGCCATGGCTTCTCCTCAGCTCATTCATGGCTTGTCGGTTTCAGAGAACCGACATCCTAATTCACCTCCTTCTCGCGCACCTTAGCCTGTTCCAATGCAACTCGCCTGTGAATCGATCTTTTTTCCCTTAACGCTCCATATGAATGATTTCTCCTTCTTTTGTTCCGAATGACTCCATTGCACCTGAAAAACTCAAAACCACACATAAGAGATGCAATTCCCAAGGAAAATAGCAAATAAAGCATAAATACTAGATATAAAATTAGGTGTTTTAGACACCTATCAGATTCCCCCACACTTAGTCTTTGCTAGTCCTCGAGCAAATCAAACAAAACAAAACTTATTCTAAAGAATACATACAACTCCGTGTCGTCGAGGCTACGGTCACTTTTAGCATAAATAACAAGCCTTTAAACCCCTAGGTGTCCCTAGTGGACGAGTTATAGTCTCGTGAGGGTTTACTAGAGATATACCTGTTTGTACCCTATTAAAATAGTATGTGTGCGTACCGCACAAGCTATTTGATGTCGGTACAATACGGTTTATTGTGGAAACCGGTGGGTTTATTGTGGAAACCCGCATGGCTTATTATGGAAGCCTAACCCGGTTTATTGTGGAAACCGGTGGGTTTATTGTGGAAACCCGCATGGCTTATTATGGAAGCCTAACCCGGTTTATTGTGGAAACCCGCATGGCTTATTATGGAAGCCTAACCCGGTTTATTGTGGAAACCGGTGGGTTTATTGTGGAAACCCGCATGGCTTATTATGGAAGCCTAATCCGGTTTATTGTGGAAACCGGTGGGTTTATTGTGGAAACCCGCATGGCTTATTATGGAAGCCTGGATTTGGGTTGTTAGGGAAACCGGTGGGTTTATTATGGAAACCCACTAGGCTTATTATTGAAGCCCAAGAGTCTTGAATAATTATTTATTTATAATTATTAATGATATTTGAGATAAATGCAGGATCCTAAATAAATAGGATAATTATCTTAAATACTTATAATTATTATTTAAGATAAATGAGGATTATGGTAAATATTAGGGTTTATCATGAATCTGGATGTTATTTGATGTTTATACAGATCAGGGAAGTTATTAGGATAACTATCAAAACCCTAAAGCTACATCTATTTCTGCCTATATATAGAGGCTAAATCTCAACACAAAAGGTACACAATTTCTATTCCTTTTCTTAACAACCCACTTGCATAGAACTCTTGTTGATTTTAGCATCGGAGTGTCTTTGCAGGTACCCCCACCATTTTCAATCAACAATTCTTTGGAGAATCTAATCAACGGCGGCGATTCGATCATCATACACACATCTCGAAGATTGTTGGGGTGATTAATTTTTGCACCAACATCTTTTGGCGCCGACTAAGGGGATTCGTGTAAAACAATCGTGTTTTTCCATTGAGATAGGTGCGTCAAAAAACCTCAAAAAACGTGCACGAATTTTCAGAAAAAATCAGCAAAAGCAAAAAAAAAAGTTAGGGTTGAAGAAACCGCTTGAGGTTGAAGAAACCGTTACGAAGGTTGAAGAAACCGTTACAAAGGTTGAAGAAATACAAAGGTGAAGAAACAAGTTGAAGAAACCGTTTAAGATGAAGAAACTGTTGCGAAACAGTTGAAGAAAGCGTGACCAAAACAACAAAGAAGAGAAATCACATACGAGCTTGGTTGCCAAAGGTTTGTCATCCAACCATTGGTACACCTCCAGATCCGGCCGAATCGATCCGTCGGATATAGAAGATCCAAGCCGCACGATCTGTCCAGCTACGGTACACCAGCGATCCAGTGCTTCTCAGCGCCACGTCAGTACCTACGTCCAGTCAGCAACGCCACATCAGCTCTTTTTCGCCATGTCGGCAGACCGTGTGCACGGTCAAGACCGCCACGTATGCAAAAACACACGCGCTTCGTTCAGACCTTGTTTCGTGAATAACTTCTTCGTTTTGAGTCCGAATTGAGTGATTTTTGGCTCGTTAGAATCGTCTTTCAATTCCCTACAACATGGAAGCAAAAAATCCAGTGTTCGAGAAACTTTGATGTGCACTTCGAGCAGCAACATGATCGAGTTCGAGGTTCATGGATAGCGACATGATCGAGTTCGAGGTTCGTGGATAGCGACATAATCGAGTTGGAGATGAGGATCGCTTAGACCCTTCACTATTTAGCCTTGCATCACATCGCAAGCACCTAAAGCCTCACCTTGCACGTGAGCACATAAGTCTTGCTCTTATCGCAAGCATAAAATCTCGTCTTGCACGCGAGTATGAAAGACTTGCACCTTGGCAAGCACAAAGTCTCGTCTCGACCACGAGCCCAATGCCCGATATTGGTCCAAAGACTCGTACTCAACGCAAGCAATACAGCCAGCCTGCCCGAGCAGCGAGCGCTACAGCCTTGTTACGTATCGAGCAAAAAGCCTTGTCCCAGCCGCAAGCACATTACATTTCACTCAAGAGTCGACTAGCTCTCGAGCATCACAAGTCCACCACGTGGCAAAAAGTCTCGCCTAGCACGTGAGCATTTTTTATTTTTATTTTATTTTATTTTGTTATTTTTTGCAGGTAATTACAGTTGGGGGCGTCTTCGCAATGTCTCTACAAATGCTTGGGGGCGAGTTACGTCATCAACGGTCGACGCAGCAGGAAAAACAAACTTCTTAACCCCCAACAAGTTGGAGGTTAAGAGGGGGCGATGTTTGTACCGTGTATTTTATACACGGAAGGCCCGTAAATCAAGCCCGTGAAGGAAGATTTTAGAAGTTTTCGGAAGGCTTATTTCCCAAGTTGCTTGCACATCAAGTTTGTACCAGAATTAGGGTTACATAAACACTATAAATACATGTATCCTAAACCCTAAGAAGATATGGAATTTTAGGTTAGCTAACCCGGAGAAAACTATTGTACCCGATAATCAATAAAATATTTCTCTGTTCCTCCGTGGATGTAGGCACAACTTGCCGAACCACGTTAAATCTCTGCCTCTTCTCTTTATTTTGTATATGTTTTCTACCCTAATTCATACCGTCATCATAAAATCATCGTGTTTTGTGCCTAGAATTTATTTTGGGTACAAACATTGGCGCCGTTGCCGGGGACTACGAGAAAAGGTCGTGCTCCCCCCATTTGAGGAAAGTTTTTTCAAGTGGTTTTGCAAACTAGGGTTTCAAAGGCGTTTGAAAGGGAAACAAATTAGATCGCAACTTTTCTGGAAGTCGCAGAAAGTATAACCACGTTCCGATCGCAACTTTTGGGAAAGTTGCAGTAAGTTCCAACAAGGTACAAGAAAGTTGCAGGAAGTTGAACACTTTCGAGAGTTGCGGAAGCTTTTCAACGTTTCGAAAAGTCACAGGAAGATCACAACCTTCGTAAAGTTGCAAAACGTATCGCAACTTTTCGGGAAGTTGCGAGAATATTCACAACGCAAATGAAAGTTGCGAAGCTACAGAACACTTTGAGAAGGTTTTGGAAGATTGAGAACTTTCGAGAGAGTTGTTGAAGATCCGAAAGGTCATGAAAGTTCTCGCAAAGTTGTTGAAACAAAATCTAAAAGAAAAAAGAGACCGAGCAAGAGGTTTTGTAACGGTACATCCTTGAGTTCGTATTGCTAATGGTGGAAGCAGTGACACACATGGAGATATACAAATATGGAGCAAAGCCTCATAACCATGAAGCAGTAATCGTTCGCAAGATATCCAGTTCAACAAATTCATGTTTACAACAAACTGGAACCCAATACAGATGTTAGCCAAGTCATGGATAGCCCAGCTGTCAACGCCAGATCTGACAACCTACATCTATCGGTTACTTCAAAGTTGGCCGGATATCAAATACAGACGGATTCATCGTAACCATGATCCACAGACGCAACTTATCTCTTCCATTCCAAACTGTTGGAATGGTTCCAACCAAAGCTTCTGCCAAGCAACGGCACTAAAAGCATCAAAAGGAATCTGGAAATTTCTACTAAAGCATTCAAGGGTCAACCATAGCACAGGGGCAGTGCGTTTATAGAAGGCACAAATATGGAGTCTATCGTGTTCAATGTCTCGAGGAAAACGATGAAGTCTCAAGGAGTTCTTAACCGTTTGATGCCATCTAAATCATGATTAATCCTTGTCGTCAACGAAATTTTTTGATAAGGAGGTGTTATACTTGCTAGCCGTAAGGAAACAAAAGCAATAAGAGATCACGCAGGTACGAGACAGAGACTCTCGAGGAGGCCTATTTAACAGCTCTAAACCTGTGTACTTATACAACTACACTAAGTCTGTATGCATTCCGTCAATATGTAGTAGAAAGAACGCCTTACTCCGCAACAGACTCAAGCTCTACCGTGTAGGGAGCATATACGTGATCTCACCAACAACATCGCCCCATCGTTCGGAAAATGGAAGAGCGTACCGTCTCCAAGAGCAAGCCATCCCATACAGATGGAATGAAACTCGTGATGATCGTCGACACAGCCGAAGTGATGAGAGGAAATGGAATGGTCCAAGGATCCACCACAGAAAGGGGCAAACTAAAAGGCTACATACGGACTACTAACAGTCCCAAGCACATGTCAACGCCAAGATAGGGAGAGCTACTTTACCAATAACTAGCTGTATAGGCTTGCGAACTATACAGACTTACATGCGTCTTTCGTGTTCAGAGACAAGGAAAATGTTAGCACAGCAAGGTGTTGCAGGTGAAGCCAAGTTGCTGCAAATGAAGATGTGCTGCATATGAAGATGAAAAAAATAAAGCTCGAAGGCAGATAAAGCGTAACATTGCTGATGGAATAGGGAGATTAAAAGTTAAAGTAATGGTAACTCACTTGAAGAAATGGGAGGCACAGAACTTTAATTGTGGGAAGAAAGAAGCTATACTTGTGCATTTATATGCCAAAAAAGGGGTTAAACAAGATAGATACGTAGGATTCGAAAATATTTGGTTAGCATCAAATATTTTTTAATCCAAAAGACGTGCATTGTTAGATATCCAATTTGGAGCACGTTGGATGTGTCAAGGTGAGATACTTCCACATCAAACAAATAATAGAAGGTACGTGGCCTTGTTTCCATATGAAGAATTCATCCATACTTGAATGGGAGGAAGATTACGTGGACCCTATAAAAGAGCCGTACACACACTTAACCAAGGATTGGCATGGACTATTCATAAGAGCACCAGAAGTATTTAGTTCAATGTGCATATAACACTATTATAGATGTTAAGGGATGTCCACGCGATGGTGCCAAATTTGGATGCTATTTTTTTTAACACTTTAACAGAACGAAGTGTAATTGGAGAAGAAACATGATCGAATTCAAAGTTCTTTGATTTATTGCTCGAGGTTCGTCAGCAACATAATCAATTGAAGATAAGCAAAGAAAGAAAAGTTGTCATGTACGACGAAAGGGTCCAGAACCGAGGGACACGCCACACCAAGACAACATTTTGATGGCGATTCCAAAGGAAAAATCACGATGAGTCCAGAAATAAGATGGCAACGGAAAAGATACCATAATATCAGATCCATCTAGCAAGTGAGGATTGGATATAATGGATCTAGTTCTTGCTTCACCTGGGGCGTCTTTGCTATTTGGAAATATCTCTACAGATATTGGGAGCGGCTAAAGTGGCGCCGAGCATTCAATCAAAACCAACATGGTTAAGGAAGTCAAACAATAGGACGCATCCTTTTCATTATAATTGGAATAATGGGGGCGACTAAGGTGGAAGGAACGAACGCCTTGGGAGGTAAGTCTTCCACGATTACATTATAAATCATGTTTATCGTCACAATTGAGAACACTTTTTGCATGTATTTATTAAAGAAATACATGCAATGTCTTTCTATAAAAGAGGACGAAAAAGACGAAGTATTTTGGTTATTAAGGAAATAATTGCAATGTCATTCTATAAAAGAGGAAGACAAAGACGAAGTAGTTGCAATGTCTTTCTATAAAAGAGGAAGACAGAGACGAAGTATTCTGGTTATCAAAGGAACAGTTGCTATGTCTTTCTAGTAAAGAGAAAGACAGACGAAGTATTTGATTATAAAGGAAATTGTGCGATGTCTTTCAAATAAAGAGAAAGGAGAAAACAAGGTGTTTCAACATAATTAAGCTGAAGCTAAAATAGAGCGAAAGGAGCAAAGGAAAAATATTAAAGAAACTCATATGGCTTATTATAGAAGCCCAGCTGGCTTATTGAGGAAGCCCAACCGGACTTATTGAGGAAGCCCGGTGGTTTATCAAAGAAACCGAGTCTAGCTTATTGAGAAAGCCCAACAGGACTTATTAAGGAAGCCCGGTGGTTTATTAAAGAAACCAACACATGGCTTATTATGGAAGCCCAATTTGGTTTATTGTAGAAACCAGTGGGTTTATTGTGGAAACTCACATGCTTGATTATAGAAGCCCAGTTCGGTTTATTGTAGAAACCAATAGCTTATTATGAAAGAAAATGTATGAATGTCGACAATCAACTCCGTACACCAAAGATTGTCGCACATTCATTATTTCGACACAAGCGCGTTGAGTCGGAAAATTCAAGGCCATTACGGGAGCATAAGGGCAATCAATGTGCCTAGCAAGATATGGGAGCAACCTGCGTTCGAGTGAGGTATATTCTCAAAGTCGAAGTTGAGTTATTAATTTAATCCTAATAATTTTTCTATTAAAGAGATAAATTGGAGCGTTTTTCTATCAAAGAGAAAAACCAAGGAAATGAATTGTCATGCAAAGTAAAATAGTTCTAACAATATCTTACAAAGAACAGTGGCTTATGAGATGATTAAGTACATTTTTGGTGCTTTGAGTTATTAAGACAACTTTGGGGCAAATCCACACAACAAGCTGGCCAAGGCCACGGAAGGTTATCGGATAAGCAGCATATGGCGAATTTGAACGACCCGAGAAGGTTAGTTCTATTGATTTTCTTAACTCTTCGACAAGTCGAGAATTAAGAGGGGGCGATGTTTGTACCCTATTAAAATAGTATGTGTGCGTACCGCACAAGCTATTTGATGTCGGTACAATACGGTTTATTGTGGAAACCGGTGGGTTTATTGTGGAAACCCGCATGGTTTATTATGGAAGCCTAACCATGGCTTATTATGGAAGCCTGGGTTTATTGTGGAAACCGGTGGGTTTATTGTGGAAACCCGCATGGCTTATTATGGAAGCCTAACCCGGTTTATTGTGGAAACCCGCATGGCTTATTATGGAAGCCTAACCCGGTTTATTGTGGAAACCGGTGGGTTTATTGTGGAAACCCGCATGGCTTATTATGGAAGCCTAATCCGGTTTATGGGAAACCGGTGGGTTTATTGTGGAAACCCGCATGGCTTATTATGGAAGCCTGGATTTGGGTTGTTAGGGAAACCAGTGGGTTTATTATGGAAACCCACTAGGCTTATTATTGAAGCCCAAGAGTCTTGAATAATTATTTATTTATAATTATTAATGATATTTGAGATAAATGCAGGATCCTAAATAAATAGGATAATTATCTTAAATACTTATAATTATTATTTAAGATAAATGAGGATTATGGTAAATATTAGGGTTTATCATGAATCTGGATGTTATTTGATGTTTATACAGATCAGGGAAGTTATTAGGATAACTATCAAAACCCTAAAGCTACATCTATTTCTGCCTATATATAGAGGCTAAATCTCAACACAAAAGGTACACAATTTCTATTCCTTTTCTTAACAACCTACTTGCATAGAACTCTTGTTGATTTTAGCATCGGAGTGTCTTTGCAGGTACCCCCACCATTTTCAATCAACAATTCTTTGGAGAATCTAATCAACGGCGGCGATTCGATCATCATACACACATCTCGAAGATTGTTGGGGTGATTAATTTTTGCACCAACAATACCCACAAAACCTACTTTTCCAACTTACTAGTTCTCCGAAATGATAGCATCCAACGCGCTAAGAAGACATAGAAATTCTGCACACTAGTCATAAGAAGTTAGACACATAAATGAACACAATCTCATCCTTAAAAGTTGAGAGAGAAATAACCATCCCTTCTCGACAAAAATTCGGGTTCGGAGTGATCGAAAGTCTCGACTCTGCCTCACAAGAAAGGGTTTTATGATGTTTCTCTCAATAATAAACAGCTTTTTATGGGTCACACATGTGTCCAGGTAGGAATGAAGAGAGAATCCTGCGACACGTTAAATGGTAGGAAGGTAAAAACCCTCCGAAGTATTTTAAAAACCCACATCTTTATTCATTTTGAAAACCCATTTTTCTGATGATCTCTAAGAAAGGAAATCAACCACTTAACGAAGGTGGGAATATGCTTACTTACCTCGTATCCGTTCGGCGTGCGTGCGCCTAGCACCACTCTCATGACATCCATAGAAACGTCTTCGGTCTTCTATCGGTGTCTTCATCTTCGTCTTCGGTCTTCAACTCTTGATGATAACTCTTGAACTTGGTAGAATCTCGACAACGTAATTCTTTCCTCTAATTTCTTGTCGCTTGAAACTTCATTATAGATATTCCTTCTTCCATTGACTTTATTGAATACAAAACTAAAAACGAACTATACAAACCCAAAATATGATACAATGAATATATATATATATATATATTTTTTTTTTCTGTTTTTTTTTTTATCATTCATTTTTTTTTTTTTTTGAGAAATAAAAATAAAACAAATACAAAATAAAAACGAAATAAAACAATAAAACTAGTAATGAACCTAAAGAAATTTTCTCTTGTCTTTTTTTTTTCTTTTTTTTTTCTAATTTTTTTTTAAGGCAAGAGAAAGTAAAATATAAATAAAATAAAAACTTAAGTACAAAGGCCATGGTGTAAGTACTTGTTGATGGTGGATTTTCGTTTAAGGTTAAATTTGTAAAAACCAGAAAATCGTGCGCTGACATCTTGTAAAAGATAAAGCCATTTATAAGTGTTGGATATTCCCTCACTTAATTCACCAAGAATGGAGCATGTAGCAACAATCCCATTCTGTGAATACATGAAATTCCTCCAGGTTGGAGCATGTAGCAACAATCCCTTCCTGTGAATTTCATATCAGCCTTGTATTTCCAGTACTCATTATCAGTGTGGCATGACGACTGAGTGTTACTCTTATGGAGTAACACGAACCTCCAAGCATTATAATGAATCATTACCAGTGTGGCATGACGACTGAGTGTTACTCTTATAGAGTAACACGAACCTCCAAGCACTATAATGAAACCATGTACGAAATACCCGTCATGGCCGACTCTCGGTGTGTTATACTAGCCCGATTGAGCCCCTCTCGGTGTGTTATATTAGCCCGATTGAGCATCCAGGACTTGAATGTATCGGTCCCAGGATATGATCTCGATCGCAGATCATCCAACTCCATAAGCATGATTGGATGACCACGATCAATTCCATCACCCCAAGCATGGTATGGAATACCCACGGCCTTAGCTTGCCAAAAGAAACCGTTCATACCAAGCATTATGACGGAAAACCCTAAATTAGGGTTTGCGGCATATTACATGTGCCGCAAAACAGTCTCATCCATCCATCTTCGCAAAGTGCAGACGAAGGGTGTAGATGTAGACTCAAAGGGCCTGAGAGCATGTCAACACGATCACCGTGGGACCGCTTCTACACACTTGACCAATCGGTCAAGACCAACAATGTTTGGCCGTGACAAAATCGTCACCCAAACAAGAGGTGGCGCACGCTTTGAAAGCCAAATTAGGGTTTCAAGCCATCACGCGCGTCCATCTTCTCGTGCATGAATGGAGGGTCACAGATTAGATTAGCGGTCCGGTCATACCAAAGATGACCACCGTGGGCCCATCTACCTCCTCATGTGATCGGCCAAGGCATATCATGCCCCGGCTAATCCAAAACGCCCGCCCAAACATGCGTGGTTACACTTCCCAAATTGCAAACTAATCTCGACCGCTCAACTTCACCGGATGATTTGAGTGGCTTAGATCACGTTTTCATGGGATAGTCAGGTATAGGCGTGAACACCAGCCTACCACCTACATGTTGGAGTGATCGACCAAGACCGACCAAGATTGGTCGTCTCGAAACGCGTGCAGGAATGTCATGCGGTTTCCAACTCCTTTGCGGCAAGGATTTCTGCCGCAAACCGATCTCAACCACTCCTCTTTGACGGTCAAATTGAGTGGCCTAGATCGCACCTTCATGGGACGGTGAGACATGGACGTGTACACCAAAGATACCATCTACATACACGTCCGGTCGGTCCTCTCCAAAATTCCTCCCATGCTTGGTTTCGACCAAGCTGAAGAGTCATGCTTGCGCTCCTCTTCAAAAAACCCTAGTATTCATTAACGGTCGCAGATGAGTGTCTCAAACATCATCTCATCCGTTCAACTTCACCAGCTTGGTTATACAACCCTGGTCAAGAGTTAATTGGTCAGTGAGGAGTCATTACCCATCACTTTACCACACCGTAATGCAGTACCTGCATAAAATACACACGATACTTCACAAGTATCGACTTCCTGAATAACACAATTATTCAATTCAGCATTACATGCTATCTTTCGTGGATCCACGATCCACACATTCGGACATCAATCATGTCACAAACTGGGGGGATACATCTGGGGTATTGGTCTGGCGGTTTACAGCGTGCAACGCGCCATCACAAGAACGTGTCAGGAAGTCATGGACGGTTAGAGATGAACAGGAGAAGTGGGCAAGACTAGTCGTGTGTTACCAACGCACAACTCCACAACTCCATCACTCCACTTCCTCCACTTCCCATGAGAGACGTGAATGAGGCTCAATGACTTGTATAAATAGGTTCTCCGACCTATTTCAAACAACAACACAAGTTGAGACGAGACAGAAAAACCAAGTGTTAATACAAATCGTATTCAAACACCCGCAGCTCGCTTGCATCAACCGCAAGCCTCGCTCATCTTTCGTTATAAGTCATAAGCAAGCCAATACCTTCACAATCTCAACACCTTCTTCGCTTCCCTCCCTAAGATCAACCCCATCTCCTTCACT
Source organism: Papaver armeniacum (assembly GCA_023531295.1). NCBI lineage: Eukaryota > Viridiplantae > Streptophyta > Magnoliopsida > Ranunculales > Papaveraceae > Papaver > Papaver armeniacum. Next base: position 87,020 of record JAJJWW010003911.1, read on the forward strand.
TTGTGATCGAAACAAGTCTGGAACGGCCATTTCTTGGTTTAGGCCGGACTTGCACAGATTGATCTCTCGAATCTACAAGCACTCACCGCGCTTGAGTGCATTTGTTTAAAGGTTTAAATTCATTCCTCATCCACACCCCAAATTACCAAATTC
>JAJJWW010003912.1:0-55992 GCA_023531295.1 Papaver armeniacum
AGATCCAGTGTTTTCAAGTGGTATGCTGTACACGTAATTATTTTGAAAAACATTGAAAAATAATACTTGGAAATTCATATGTGGATTCTTGTTTGTAATCTCGATTACATTTTCAGGTAGAATATCACCGACTGAATTGAGTAATTAGCCACAACATGTTTTGTTGTGGAATGTGAACTATTTTGGTTGTTTATATCAAGCGTATTTACCCAAAAACTGCACCGCTAAGTATGGAGAGAAACATGTTCATGTTGGAAATTTAAATATTTTATGAAGCTCTGATCCCATGTTGGAATTTCTTACAAATTTTACTTTGAATAATATTTGTGGAGATATACGAGCATAGTGGTGTTGCTCGTATAGAGCTCCTAGAACGTTAGTAGTGAATGAAGGTGGTGAAGCAAGACTTGGTTTCTTGTAAGATCTCTTCTATTGAATTGATTTTTTCTTGCTTGCTTACAAATGAATACATGAAATGCCTATTTATAGGCTTGGTACAACCGACCCTCTCAACTCTAGAAGCTTCTGTAGCTATCTAGTCTTACGGACTCTCTAGAAGACCTACTAACATTTTTTCACATGTTGATATTTGACTTTGGGCTCATATTCTTGTTCTCTAGAATAATCTAGGACATGTTTTTACTGACTTAGCCAAGTCTTGATGGACTTTGGCAACTCTAGTACGTTCTAGAGATTTGTCTTCAACATTTTTCTACACTTTTATGGAACATTCTAGACTATTACAAATTACATGTTCCAACAGTTCAGTCCTTATCTCAGTGATCAATGTCTTATGATTATTTCTGGGATGTCGAATATGTTCTCAAGTTTTCTGATTCAGCCAGATGCCTTGGATCTTAACACCCACAGCCAGTTTACAGCTAGGTATCCTTTTCTGTCATCGTTGCTTCAAAGTTCAAACATCCTAGTGTAATTACGGGAAGGCGTGGTTTAATGCCCAATGTCGTTTATAAAACTTGGTAAATTTGAAGGACTGAGAATGCGCCTATATGTGGAAATCTTTATAGTCTGATGTTTCTAATATATTTGCATTGTGTACTTTTTTTCTTTCAGATTTTATCAGAAGAAAAGCAATTTTGGCAGTTATGTCGATTTATAAACTTCCTCAAGGTGAGGAGCTTCTTGTTGATGCACCTGAGATGATTGAAAAAGCTTTTTCATCTGAGCAAGATCCTTCTGCGAAAAGAAATGCCTTTCTTATGTTGTTCACTTATGCTCAAGAACGTGCGATTAATTATCTTCTTACCCATGTTGATAGCATTCCTGAATGGGGAGAGTTGCTTCAGATGGTTGTATTGGAATTGATCCGAAAGGTTTGCAGAAATAATCGTGGAGAGAAGGGGAAATATACTAAGATTATTTTGTCCTTGTTAAATGCACCTTCTAATGCTGTTATACACGAATGTGCTGGAACCCTTGTTTCACTTTCATCTGCACCAACGGCTATCAGGGCTGCTGCCAACACCTACTGCCAACTTCTACAATCTCAGAGTGATAACAATGTTAAGCTTATTGTGCTTGATCGATTAATTGAGCTCAAAACTTCTTACTGGGAGATTATGGTTTGATATGATCATGGATGTGGTTAGGGCACTTGCAAGTCGTCATCTCGATATTCAAAGGAAGACAATTGACATTACTCTTGAACTGATAACTCCTCGAAACATTCATGAAGTTGTTCAAGCACTGAAGAAGGAAATTGTGAAGACTCAGAGCACAAAGCTTGAGAAGAATGGAGAATGCCGTCAAATGTTTGTTCAAGCTATTCATTCTTGTGCCATAAAATTCCCTGAAGTTGCCAGCACTGTGGTTCATTTATTGATGAATTTCTTGGGTAATAGCAATGTTGCTTCAGCTATTGATGTGGTTGTTTTTGTACGCGAGATTATTGAGATCAACCCTAAACTTAGGGTTGCAATTATAACTAGGCTCCTGGACACGCTCTACCAGATACGTGCAGCACGTGTATGTTTGTGTGCCCTCTGGATCATTGGAGAGTACTGTCTCTCACTTTCTGAAGTTGAAAGCAGGCTTGCTACCATCAAGCAATGTCTTGGGACCTGCCTTTTTTCACAGTGAATGAAGAAGGAGATGGAACAGATAATTCTTACTGGTGTCTTTTTCCTTGGAGCAGTTCTGGCTTGTACCCTGACGTAGCTTATATTGAGATTGGAAGAGGTTTAACCATCTAAACCCGAAGTGAACAAAGCATCTTCTCATGGAGTTGGCTACCATGGGTGACAGCCCCCAAAACTGTACACTAGCTCCATAGGCTAGCAAGCTGGTTAGGGCCAACATTAAGATCTCTTCAACTGAAACCGGCTTGCAAGGTTAGGGTTACCCAAGGCATATACACTTCAGGATCTTAAACTTCCCTGATGACTCTGACTGCCTTGATGACTTCTCCTCTCATCGGTAAGTCTTCTTTTTCTCATTTTGGTTGATTTTTGTCTAAATTTTAGATGTTCACTTGATAAATGTGAAGTTGGCCAGAGTGTTTGACTTGCTACTTATTACACTGAGTTCATGAGTATGTAACTATGTATTGTAAGTGTAACTATTTTGAATTCAATGGTCACCATGCACACTAGGAAGTTCTTGATAATCTGGAACATAGAGCAAGGGAATGTTGTATTCCTTCTTGCTTTCTGGTATCTTTGTGCTGCTAATATCCAATCATCTAGACATTCTCACTTCAACTTGTTTGCTGTTGAATTTGTTATGCACGGATAATAAGATAATTACGTTTCTTTGCTATCGAAGTTATTGGCTTCTTGTTGAAGCTAATTTTACTATACATTCAGAAGGTTTCTGACTATGCTCCTTTTGCCCTTACAGAAGAAAACAAATTCTGTTGTGGTACAAATGAACCAACCTTTATCATTATGGCCCCTTAAACTTCATCCTTAGAAAAAAAAGATTGTTGGATGATCATGCTGAAAGCTTCCAACTTCCAAGGTTTGAGAAGGTTGTGCAAAATGCTGCATAGAGACTTATGATTGTATTGAGGACCACATAAGTTGTCTAGAATACAATCATTGTTTCTCAATGCCACAACTGGTTCTGAATCCAGATTACTATGGGTAAGCCTTTCTTGTTGTTTATTGGAGATGTTTTTCTGTATAAGAAGATAGGTCAGTCCTCATCGAAAGATATATAGCCCACCCAGAATCTGCCAAATCTCGTATTGGCCATTGAAAAGACTCAGGAAACGATATATAGGGCAAATATTTTGTTGGTTTGTTATTAACTTTTATGTCAAACTGATTAATTTGTAAGTATGTATGCTTGCATCTTAAATGGAGTTATTCATCTCTGTTGTTGTTACATTACATTGTTAGAAATTTGTGAAATAGTTATATGAAACCCTAGTTTATCCTATTGATCCATTTTGAAAATTACTTTTCTCTGTTGTTGTGTCCAATGGGGGATATATATCTAATATCTTCAAGTTTTCAGATTATCAAACACTTAAATGGGGAAGAATGGATGCACTTCTCTTACCAACAAGAAGAGCTTCTCCTTCTTTGTACCAGTTGAAGTTGAGGCTAACACCCCAAAGGGTTGACAAGGAAGATGTTAGCTAAACTGTTTCCCACTAAAAAAGGTAATTGATCATAACCCAAGTCATTTTTCATTTTTGATTTTCTTAAACAAAAAAATTAATGGACAGATCACATCAACCACTCCCAAATGACTTCTCACATACACCTATTCTAACCGGCAGTGTTAGGGGTGGACTATTTGGTGTGGACCAAATCGGTGGACCTGTCCCTTCACCACAAGATTGGTAAGGCTGAGTCTAATCGTGGTGCAAGATTCAACTTTCTTGTTGAATCCACGTCACCAAAAACCAACGCCCAGCCGCAGTGGGGATCCAAGATTCTACGTTCATACGCGGTTTGAAACTGCGTGGCACGTAATTAGAAACAGCGCATCATTTATCAACCATTAGATCTCCAATAAGATTAGGAATCCAACGGTCTATTTGGTGCTGCGTTTCTTGCTTTTTCCACACGTAGTTTCAAACCGCGCGCTTGGATTACTTCCATCTTGGATCCAAGCCACACGCAGTACTCTCTGGGAATCATGGGAACTGTAGCGGGATTAACGACACTTCCACAGTGCTCCAATGGAGCAGTTTAAAACGCGGATAGAAACCGCGTATTTAAAACGCGTATCAGCTAGGAATCTTGGGTCCCCATTACGCCTAGGCGATGTTTTTGGGTGACGTGGATCCAAGCAGAAGGTTGAATCTTGGACTATGGTTAGACCCAGCCTAAGGGGTGGGATTTTTAATCTGCAAGTGGGAATCCAAATTAACATCCAATGACTAGATTTGGATGGTTCACAACGGCTTCACCAACTTTGGTCCACCTTTAGTCTTAAAGTCCCGTGATAATAAATGCCGGTCCCACTTCTCTCCAAAGTGGTTCACTTACTATTCCATTTCTGGGGGTGTTGGAGACTTGTGGTTTTGATGTGATCGGTCATTAAAATTAGCTAGTCCAAAGAGAATAAAATAATGCGTTTATTATTGGCTAAGGATTGTTATTTGAAGTGAATTATTGGCTGATGGATCAGTGTTTTCTTCTCTTTATGGGTCCACCAAGTGTTTTCCTTGAAGTGAATTGATTATTTATTCCTCTAATCTCCTCACCAACTAAAGTAAGTACAACTGCATGCATGTGGACATCACATCATCACTTGAACTGAAATTAAGACTTTTTACAAGTCTTTTCTTTTCACTGTCAGACATGAATTTCCCTTCAACATCCTCTTTTCTATTTTTCGCAGGTCTTTTCTTTTGTTTTCTCAGAATGGCTCTTTGGCCAGCTGCTACCAATGGAAAATAGTTATTATGGCAGGTACCATTTATATATAGCAGACTTACTGCGATTGCAAAGTTCACCAATGTTACTTTATATAGTGCCTGAACTCTGAACAGTATTGAATGCACCTGTTGTCTTGATAAAATTTCTTCTTCATTCTCTGTTAATTCTCATCTGCTTCTCCATCTTCCCAAAATGATTCGTCCCCTTATCTTCTTCTTATTCTTCTACTTGTTTATTATTTCTTCACCAGCAATTTCTTCTTCAGTTTCAGTCACTTACAGTCCCAAAACTCTAGTTAAATTAGGTGATTCTGTTAACATCCAGTGGAGTGGGATAGAATCACCATCAGAATCAGATTGGCTGGGCATATACTCACCACCGAATTCATCAAACAATAGTTATATCGGTTACGTTTTCTTATCTTCTTGTGAAAAGTGGAAAACTGGGTCTTGTTCAATCGATCTTCCACTGGTCAATCTCCGATCAAAATACGAGTTTCGGATCTTCAGATGGAGAGATGACGATGAGACTGGTAAAAAAGAGGTTGATCCTGATCATAACCCAGTACCAGGAACGAAGCATATGTTGGCGAAATCAGAAGGAGTACTAGGTTTCGAGACTGGGAAAGGACCGGAGCAAATTCATTTGGCGTTTACAGACTATGAAGATGAAATGAGGGTTATGTTCATAACTGAAGATGGGAAAGAGAATTATGTCAAGTATGGAACAGATGGAGGTGACATGAATAAGGCTGTCAAGACATTAGTGAGCAGGTATGAAAGGGAAGATATGTGTGATGCTCCTGCTAATCATAGTATTGGATGGAGAGATCCTGGTTTTATTCATGACGGAGTCATCAAAAACCTGAAATCACACAAGAGGTATTATTACAAGGTAATTTCTCTGACTCATTTAATGATTATTCATTCATTTAATAATTTTTAGTTTTCTTCTTCTTCTAGCTATGTAAGTGAGTGTGCAGGAATTGTTGGTTAATTTTGTTTCTACTTGGTTCATTTCTAGATTTGTCTTAGAAATTTCTAGTTTTCTTCTTCTTGTTCTATGTGAGATCCTCCATGGTGAGTGCACACAGCATCATTGTGCAGGACATATTTGATTTGTTTTTTTTTTTTGATTCTACTTGTTGTATGCCAATCAAGTATTGCTGTTTGCTTAAAATTAACACATGGGGTTTGAGTTTCCTTTGGAAGGTTTTGAGTTCAATTTCGTGCATCGAATTGTAGCAAGTACGTAGATAGGGGAGTCTTTCTCAAAGTACTATTCTTCGGTGGTGTGAGGAATAAGCAGTAGTAGAGTATGAGTTTTTGTTCAGTCGTGCCTGATTTCGAAAACAGCTTTTTGAGGTCTTTCTTGTTAAGTTAGATGTCACTTGTCGGTGAAGTTGTTTAATAGAGGGTTAGACATCACTCTCGGTCCAGATTAATTGCCATTTACATCATCTTTTTATTTTCTAATGCACCGATATGTGTTGTTCCTCATAACAGGAGGTTTACTGGTTCTTTCCATGTTTGTCATGATAGGTTGGAAGTGATGCAGGAGGTTGGAGTGCGACTCATAGCTTCATGTCACGTGCTAGGAACTCGAATGAGACGTATGCAATTTTATTCGGTGACATGGGTACTGCAACCCCATATTCAACCTTCCACACTACACAGGATGAAAGTGTATCAACCATGAAATGGATTCAACGTAACATTGAAGCCCTCGGTGACAAGCCAATTTTTATTTCTCATATCGGAGACCTGAGCTACGCAAGAGGCTACTCGTGGGTGTGGGACACATTCTTCACTCAAATTGAACCTGTTGCATCAAAGGTCCCGTACCATGTGTGCATTGGGAACCACGAATATAATTGGCCGTTACAGCCTTTTAAGCCAGACTGGGCGCGTATGTACGGTGAGGATGGTGGTGGTGAGTGTGGTGTCCCGTACAGCCTTAAGTTTAACATGCCTGGGAATTCTTCATCACCAACTGGAACTCGAGCCCCTGCAACTCGGAACCTTTTCTACTCGTTTGACAGTGGGGTAGTGCATTTCGTGTATTTGTCAACTGAGACTAATTTTCTTCCAGGCGGTGATCAATATAACTTCATTAAGCACGTCCTCGAGACAGTCAATCGAACGAAAACACCTTTCGTTGTTGTCCAAGGCCACAGACCAATGTATACAACTAGTGACGAGGATAGAGATGCCCCCTTGAGAAGCAGAATGCTTGAACACTACGAGCCTCTGTTTGTGAAGAACAAGGTGACTCTAGCAGTGTGGGGTCATGTGCACAGGTATGAGAGGTTCTGCCCTCTGAAGAATTTCACCTGTGGGGAGGAAAATGAAGCTTTACCGGTGCACATTGTGATTGGGATGGGGGGACACGATTGGCAAAGTTTATGGACACACCCGACGAAGTACCCAATCTTCCCACAACCTGAAAGATCTCTGTTCCGTACAGGCGAATTTGGGTATACCCGACTGTTTGCTACTAAGGAAAAATTGGCGCTTACCTTTATAGGGAACCATGATGGAAAGCCACATGATATGGTGGAAATTTTGGCTTCAGGAAAGATTTTGAAGAGAGCTGAGGACGTTCCAAACAAGTTAGAAGCGGAAAATGGTTATTTGTCATGGTTTGTATCACAGGGTAGAAGAGTAGCTACATCTGGAGGGGCACCAGTGAAGAAGACTGATAATGTATGAATTTCTGAAATTAAGTTGCTATTTGTTACGCAAAGAGAAAATTTATGGAAGAAAATTTATGGAAAAACTAAGATTTGGTTACAATGTAAATATTAAGCTCAATTTATTATAAATTTCAGCATCCAAAGTCATTTCAACAATGTGTTAAGATCAATTACAATGCCTCTTTTATTCTCTATTTGTCTCGATCGATCCCTCCGTTTCAGACATGAACTTTATAAGCTGCAATAAGAACCATAACAAATTAACAAAAACATATATAGTAACTTATTAAACCATATACTCTCTCTGTTTTTGGAAAAGTGATACTTTCACTTTTTCATTTTAGCTTATAAATCGGCCAAATTGAAAAAGTGAAAGTATCTCTTTTCCAGAAACGGAGGGAGTATTAACACTAAAAGAGATTGAGTGGGCTTACTTTCGGGGTAACAAATCCCAATTACATGGTCAAGCTTTTCCTGACTAATAGTTTTTCCCAATTGAGCCGAGTACTTCCACAAGCATTCCAAATCCGTATCTCTAAGATACAAGCAACAATCAGGGGATATCGGTGATATTTTCTTGGATGCGCGTAACATGTATTTCTTACATCTCGGTAACATATCACTGACACCCTTACATGAATAGACGTCATCATTGCATGTAGCAAACCCAGCCATTACAATGATCAACATGATCAAACAAAAATGAACCCTGAAAATTGACATCCTCTCTTTTTCTTTCACTCTGAACTGCTCCTACTATCCTTATGAGATAAGTCATGACGCATAAATACTGAGTGGTTGGATTGAAATTAAATTTACAGCATTGATTTGAAATCTATTAGATTTTTTTAATCATAAATGCCGGGGAAAAGAAATCTTTGCTGTATGGTCAATGTATACATATATAGGCGGAGAAAGACTACCATCTGAGGTTAAGAAAATTATTTTTAATTCATAATTTGTTTTGTTTTTTCTTGCTTTTACCCTTTGTCTTATTCCCAACATACTTATCTATGTGCATAAATAAAGGTATTTATAGAAAATTTTATTTTGAAAATAGGACTCCACCAATCTAATGGAACAAGTCAAATCTGAAATTCTGCCTATATAGTACGGACGAAGGGAGTATGTAAGAAACTGAACACTAATTACTGCGCGATGTTTTTCACGAATCATCTAATATTTCTTCAAAGATCTTGGTTACTTACTCCAGTCATAATCGTCTACATTCTATCTACTAGCCTCTAGATGTTTTTAACGAATCATCTAATATTTATTCAAAGATCTTGGTTACTTACTCCAGTCATAATCATTTTCATTCTGGCTAGTTCGGGGTCTAGTCCCACCAATATTATTATTTGATTAATATCAAACTTATCTTTTATTTTATTATCTTTATTTTATCATCACTTTTGTGAATCTATTGATCTCACATTAGTTTTTATCTTTTATCGGATCTTTGATCCAAATCATACGCTTCCGCTACGTCAAGTAGTATCTGAGCCACTGTTGAGATTCTCTATTTTTGAGTTTCTTGGCTTTGTTTCTATCCACGGTTAAGAGCCTCTATTGAGTGCCTTAATTTTCAAGTTCTTAGTTATGGAAAACGAATTTCGTACTACTTTCATAGTAGATGGAATGATCACTGACTTTATTCTTAATCCATTAAGTCCGAAAAACTATATATTTATTGGAGCAGCAAATTACTTCAGGAAAAGGAATTGCGGCGAATGGGATTTATTTGGCGGTTATCTTGATTTTAGCTTCCACGAAGGTAATTATTGCAGTTTTGCTTATTGTGAACTATCTTCTATGAATAATTGTCATGCGTTATTGGGCGAACCCTGGCTATCGAGTTTAGGCGCTGTGTATAATCAAAGTATGTTTAGTTTTGATATTCTTCATGGTAATAAATTTCTTCGTTTAGTGGGATTACATAAAAAAACACCACTACAACATAGCATTGGGCAAAAAGAGTCAGATTTTTGGAAAGAATTTGATGAGATTATTGCTCTTTTTAAAGAGAAACTTTTGGAATACATTAGAACAACATTCGATGAGATTATTTCACAAGTACCTATCTTAGAAGAAGAAGAAGAAAACAACGACAATATAGAAAGTTCTAGTATCGTTGAAACCGAGCATCCACAATCATCTGATTTTTGTGTTCCAATCACTTCTGTTTTTATCCCTAAGAATGTGCATATTCAAGAGAAACTCAATATTTCCCTCAAGAATCCACCTCCAAGTTTTGAGATTGTTGATGTTTCTAATACTATTGATTTTGTTATGCCAAGGCTAACTTTCATAACATCAGTTGTTATCTGAAGTTTTTGAATTTTCCTGGTTTATGACCTAAACAATTCAAGTTACAGAAGCAGTCGCAATACATTGTTCGGCTTTGGGATGGCGCCCAATATTTACTAGATCTAAGGATTATATCTTTGAAGGATGGCGAGCAGGCTCATTATAAAACAATTAAGAAGATTCCAAACCAAAATAATATCACCAAGTTGAATTTAGCAGGTCTCATGGTTGTTACACAAGAATCAGCCACAGTCACCTTTGAGATATCCACTTGTCACTATTAATAGAAATCTACAGAACACCTCTTTGGTTGAAGGCTTGGAATTGCACGGAAAAAAAGATAATGATCGATACGAAGGAGTTTTCCTGCCAGTATAGAGGTGCTGAGAAAGAAAGCTAAGAAAGGGTTTCAAACAACAGATGATAACAACTTCACTAATCGTGCTCCTCCAACAAGGGATTTTGGTATGTTGAAGAAGTATGTTCCTTCTTATTCATGCTTCTCGAATGCTTTAAGTGTCTGCCTGAGTAACGGTTCTATATTTGAGGGTTCTATTAAGAAGATTATACAAGTTTAACCCCTCTCAGTTGGATACTTGCACTCGTTTACTGATTAAAATTCGGGTTCTCGTTTGAACTCCTCAGACTGGATTAGTAACGAATGTGAAGACGCTTTCTCAAATCGTCATGTTGTTCATGAAATTCCTCGAAATCCGCCTTGGCTTGTGCTTGTGCTGTGTGAAACCTTAAGGAGAATAAAAAAGAAGAGATGATAGTACTACTCAATCTACTCTTGTACAAGTCATGGAAAAAGTCTCATCTCAGAAGGAAGAAGGTACAAGGATGTCATTAATCGGTAAAACACATCTCGAGAAATGTTGATTTCTGAGAAGCAAATATTCAAGGGAGGATTGACGGTATTTACTTTATACTTAATGGAAAAACAATGGAAAAGCTTATAATCGCATCTATGGATAATCCACGAGACGTTATTGTTGATGCATTTACCACACCATATGGACAGAGGGTGTTGATCTGAGACTTGGTTTGTTAAAAAAAGATACATTAATCAATCTCAGACTGTAATCAATCTATTCAAAACACATCTCAGACTGTAATCAATCTATTCAAAACTAAGACAGTCCCTTGGTTTGTTAAAAAAAGATACATTAATGTGATGAAACTTCTAGATGATGTTCAGCTTGAGGATAACTTCAGAGAAGTTGACTTTTCAGCTGATTCCTTAGTGTTTATGGGTAAAAATCGTTTCTGCCGATTTCGGTAAATTCGGTTGGTGAGTGAGAAACTGGTTTCAAACCTAAACAAATGTGCCGCACGTGAGCACTTTATAGATTCGAGAGATCAATCTCATACAAGTCCGTCCTAAACCAAGAAATGGCCGTTCCGGACTTGCTCCTTGGTCACAAAGTGGAGGAGAAGGGTTGATTTGGGAGGGAAGCAAAGAAAGGTGTTGAGGCCGAGAATAATTGCGGGGAGAGTAGTATCTCGACTTATATCGAGAAAGTGAAAGCTTGGGAGCTTGCAAGAGGTGAAAGCTTTTTGGGAAAGCTTGCAAAGTTGCCTTTCTGAGAGTGTAGTATTTTTCTCCTGACCGAGACTTGTTGTCTGGTGGAAATAGGTAAGACCTATTTATACAAGTCGAGATTTCACTACAAGAAAATTGGACTTTAGCGACCACTCTCATTCAGCGGGTACAAGGCCGTTTTTAGCGACAGGAAGTCTTTAGCAACCAATATGGCAACAGGAACGCTGTGTGACTAAAGCTTGCTTTGCTAAAGACCTGGACCAACCATGCTGCTGATAGAGATATCTTTCAACTAAAATAGACGACGAAACTTTTGGTTGTCTGAAATTTCCAATAACTACTAGCTGTCGTTGGTGAAGCATAAAGTATTTGTTTCTGAAATACTTTACCCGCAAAATTAGTTGTTGCTGAAGACTAATACATCATTGGTAAAAGTGGCCAGTTGTATAACGTTTCCAGCTGCTAGAGGTTTTAATTTACTGAATTTCAGTTGGTAAAGGTGTTTGATATCGTTGGCAAAGGATTTTAACCATCCAATATTTTAAAGGTCATGGGTTTTATCCACTGAAGTTTGGATGGTAGCGGAGTTTAGCCGCAAGGCATTAGGTCTACGTTGGTAAAGAATTCGACCAAAATTAGGTCCGGGCCATTGAAGTTCACCTGGTGAAGGCCCTCAGCCAACGACTTTGAACGTGATTCACAATAGTACAATGCAAAAACAAATATGGATTTTATTCTGAAAAAAGTCAACTACAAAATCGATCCACTGAACCAATGAAACAACAAAAAACTTGGGACATATTTGTGTGCCAACATCCATAATCACTGTATATTAAAAAGAAAACCTGACCAAAATACTAAAACATCAAGGACACACGGGACATTGCTGTTATTGAGGGATTGGTAGCAGCAGAAAGTCTAGGATCTGGGTTTGTACTCACCAAGCTCTGACCATTCATAGTCCATCTGTTCCTTCAGCAACCACATTCACCATTAAGTTCGTTCCACTGCAGCATCTGTTATTGAGGGATTGGTAGCAGCAGAAAGTCAGGATCTGGGTTTGTACTCACCAAGCTCTGGCCATTCATAGTCCATCTGTTCCTTCGGCAACCACATTCACCATTAAGTTCGTTCCACTGCAGCAGCGCATTCATGTTGGAAAAGATTCTCATGATACACTTGCACCCGCCTAGTTGGTAATAACAAAATTTGAGACCACAAGTACAAAATGCATATAAACCAAAAAAAAAAAAAAAAACAAATCAACTCCCAGACAAGCAATACATTTCTCTGTTACCTCCTCATTAGCATTTCTCCATACTCGCACTCAGTGTGGAAGGGGATTTTCCAGCTGCTAATGCTGCAGCCTTCTCCTACCGGTGGTTCGACAAGCTAACAGTAAGGAACTTGAAGAGATATATATATATATATAATTTTCAACATTCCATAATGTCATCCAAGTTCTAACCATAATAACGAAGTGATAAAAGTTGTCATAATTTATTTCTGCCCAACGCGATATTAAATGATACGCATTGGAGTATTGGACACATTTGAAACTAAGGGTTCACAGAATAGTCTGTAAAACACAAAGTTTCTCTTATGAAAGGAAAAAAACCTAACCTCCTCCTTTTCCAGAATCTCTGTTATTGGACAGCACTGTGCAGGAACACACAGATTCTGCAACCAAGGAATTAACGGTGTATCAGCATTTCTTTAATTATGTAATGTAAAAATAATAACACGAACTTCCATAAAACAGCATCTAAGACAATCACTTCCTGAACACCCATCAGTCATACTAGCGACTACATCCCAATCCATATCTGAAGGAAGTTTTCTTTTTCCAGTATCACTTTGATGCAAGACACAAAGTAAAAGAAGAAGAAAAACACATTCAGTCAAGCTACGTTACATTTGTGATTTTAGTACAACCGTACTAGTACAAAAACCTGGGCATGATTTAAGCGACAAACAGTAGGAAAAACAATTACCTGAGGTTAGGCTATAGTTGTGATTTTTTACAAGCATACATTCTACAATTTTATGCGGTTTATTCAAAGATTTAATGTCTGGATCACATCTCAACTTCGCAACAACAACTAGTAAAGAGGTTCAGGTAAAGAAATATGAAGAGAAGAAAATGTTCTCTCAGCTAAACGAGACAATGGGGGCACTGTTGCATATATGCAGAGATGGGTGTATAACAATAGATCCTCGTGATAAGATGTTGAAAGGAACCCAAGTTTTTGTGGATTTCCTTCTTGCGAAGGACTTGAGGCCCTCGTTGCATCCAGGAAGAGACAAAATGATCAACCACACAATAGCATTTAAATCCAAAGACACAGGTTGCACAACATAATCAACTAGCATCACATTAAGCCATGTGAAAGGACAAATAATAGGTATCTAACATAATTTTATCTATACAACTAATGGACCAATTTTACGAACACGGACAAGCTACAAACAACTCCATGAATGTGCAAGATGTCAGTCAAGTCATCCAAAGCATAAAGAGTTCCCCAAAGAAAATCATAATAAAAGATATAAACCTCATAAGGTAACTCCAACTGATTACTTCCATCTCGTTTGGTAACACTACAACCAATTCATTTTAATCGAACCTCTCCCAATCTTACCGCTACCGTAACTGATACAAAATTAAAAACAAAAACAAAAACAAAAACCCAAGCAGAAAATAAAATCGATCTATGGACTTCACTAGAGAAAAAAAGCAAAAATCTGTAACAAGTATCATTAATTCCGAGGTCACACATAAAATTTATATTCCGGAAACAAGACATGGATTTGTAATAATATACCTGAAAATCCCCCGGAGAAATGCTTCCTTGTTACTATATAAAAAGTGAACAATGAATGAACGACTAACATGTCAACAGGAAATAGATAGATTAGTTAACATAGTATAAATTTTTGAACTTCATACTCATTATTTTTTTTTGAAAATTCTCTTACTTTGAATTCCGACGAGCAAACATATTTTACAAAATCTTCCCACTCACGAGTGGTCATGTTCTGTGGTTTAATTACTGCCAGCACATCCACTCTTCCCACTCACGAGTGATCCTTGGAGTTAAACGCAACTCTCTGGGCATCATTATACTATATCCCAAGTCCCTTCATGATCTGCATTACCATCATCCTCGGACTGTATTTCTTCACTACCAACATTCTTATTCGCACCAACATCATTCTCCATTCCTGTGTGGTCTTCTTCCACATAGTTATCAGCATTAACATCAATTTCAAGCCCCATATCTTCCTCTTCCACAACTTTCTTGGACTGTAAATCTTCAAATTTAGGCTCCTCCATATCCGAAAAAGTATCATCCAAGTCCCTGATTCAATCATTGGGACATGGCCCTGCTCCCTATTTCCGCTTCACTCCCTTTCGCGCTGGTTTAGCAATTTCAGCAACTCACTTAGATTGTGCAGTTTGGGATAGTACTGATTTGTTGGATCGTAATAAGAGGTTTTTTCCCTAGGTGACCTGCAACATAAACTACAATAGATTAACACAAAGGAGATCATAAAGAAATTGTACATTAATAAAATTCACTGAAACCGAATATGAGTTTTTACCTTGTTCTTGTTCATTGCCATTTCAACCAGCCTTGAGTTTATGCTCCAGCCAGATGAAAAATCAAAAGAAGGATATTGACCTATCTAAGAGACTTAAACAGTCATCCCTGTAAACATCAAACACCAAAGAAAAATCCATCAAGATTCATATCAAACCCCATTTGATGACCAACCTAATGGGATAAAAGCACATACATTTCATCAAACAAACAAACAACTAAAAACAATCAACGACTATTGAAAACAATTCTGAAAATACAAACCCATCAAACCGATCAAAAGAATAAAAATAAAAACCCATCAGTAAAACTGAAAAGAAGAAAAGAAAATGAGCCATGTACAAAAATACTGAGTACCCAAATTTTCCCGGTAAAACCCTAAAAAAATTAATGAAAACACCATAAACATCAAAGATTCAAACCCAATCAGTATTTCATACACCTCATCATATTAACCATCAAATTAAAAAGAAAATCCGTAAAACCCTAGAAAATTACAAAATCCCAAAATCAGTTCAGAACTACAAGAACCAAAACCTCTAAAGAAAACACTAGAAACATTTCAGAAACTCTGAGAAGAATTTCAACATTTCATAGAGAGAAATCATAAGAGAAAAGAAAAACGAAGAACTATGTACAAAAATAAATCTCACCAGTAAAACCCTAGAAAATTAAAGAAATCACAATAACTATCAAAGATTCAAACCCATCAGTATTACATACACCTCATCATATTAGACATCAAATCAAAAAGAAAATCAGTAAAATCCTAAAAAAATTAAAAATTCCCAAATCAGAACTGTAAGAACCAAAAATCCCTGAATATAACACTAGAAACATTTCATAAACTCTGAGAGGAGTTTCAATAAATCATATAAGGGAGAAATCATGAGAAAGAGAAGAGATCTAGAAAAGTTTCAAACACTTATTATAGTAGAGATAGAGAAACAGATTTACCATAGCAAGTTGTTGTAGCTAGTAAAGGAGGAACGCTTTAAAGACTGATTATGTTGAGAGTTGATGATAGGAATGAGAGAAAGAAATTGTTTGATTGAAGAGAAGTGGTAGAAAGGAAAAATTGGGGCGAACGCTTTTCTCTAGAACCAGATGAGAGTGGTAGAGAGGGGGAGAGAGAGGAACTTAGATTTAGGTGTTTTTTCTTCTAGTTACTTCCGCCTGGGTTAAAAGCCCCGTAATTGAGACATCTGTCCTATTAGTAAAAGTAATTATACCCTTCAAAAGAAAAAAAGTGAAAAAAAATGGGCGGGCTGGGAGGGAGATAATGAAAATTTTGGTGAAAATTTGGGGGGGAGTTGCCCACGTATTGAAGCGGGAAGGAAAACTGAGAGACAAAATTTTGGTTAAACAAATAGGGAGGAGACTCGTTATAACCCACAAATTCAAGCAGCAAAAAATGTTTAGAAATAAAATTTGAGTTAATCAATTGGGACAAATTTCGTGTGACCCAGAAATTAAAGCGAATTAATGGGGAGAAATTTGGTGTGACCCAGAAATTAAAGCGGCAAAAATAAAAATAGTTATCTCAGTAAATATTAAGTGTGAACTTATGGAATACCATAATTTGGCGAATTAGCAATACCGCGAAAATCAATCGTGTTGCAGGGATACATTACGCGAGGATAAATACCGAACGAATTCCATAAAGATTTATCGAAAGCATAAATCAAATCAAGGTTGTATTGTTTAATTTGATCGATTGCACCATCCATATTTGAAATTTTAGTGTCGCCAAGGGAAAAGGAAATCTAATTTAATCATCTTGATTTTTATGTCCACATAATTGTATTTTATTTTATTACCAAAAAATTGATAATAACAAAATTAAGCTAACCAGTCGTCGGGCCGTTAACTCATAACGGATGCAACATACTCTTACGAGTAAAGACAGGCTCGGGTAGATACATGCACGCCGAATATTTTCAAGTATTATTTGTAGCCCTAATGAAGGATGAAATCAGACTTGATCTCGTTTTTGGCATTGAGAGCTTCATCTTTTATAGCCATGTACTTACTTTTACAGTCGGTAAAGGTGATCACAGACAGATAGTTTTGGTGGCTAATCGCAATTGCTAGAAATATATTGCTTTTGTTATACTTTGTAGTTGCAAAACTATAGTTGTCTAAATATACTAGCAACACCAGCAATCTGATGGTTGGATTAAGTGTCTACTAACCGGGTTTCACGGTGGGTAAGACGAGTGACAAAAATCTATACCTTCTATGATACATTTTGGTTACCCAGTCATGGTGGCTGGAGGATAATTACAACAAATATGATATTTTGGTTGTTATGTCATCATTGCTAAAGAGTTCAACCAACTATCGTTGCTGGAAAGATGGTTGTTAGAGATATCTGCCAGCTGGAGCTGTTTTTGGTTACCAAAAAATGTTGCTGAAGAGTTGCACCAACTGTAGTTGGTAAGAAAGTAGTCGCTAATGCCAAGTTTTCTTGTAGTGTTTGAAACGTACCCTGACCTCATGAAGGAAGAGAGTAAAGGGTGAAATAATGGGAGGAGGTGGTAACCGCATGGTGTTAATGGGTGAAAACGTTTTCACCATTATTTCTCTTTTATTTGACCGCTTTATTCCTTTTCAAGCTTTCTTAATGTGAGCGTAGTGTACGTTGCATGTTGTGACCGCCAAACCAAATCCCTAGAAAGCATCCCCGGTTGTGTTGATGTCTCGAGTGTTGGTTGCATCTTGCGTGCAAGTGGTGCTGCTAGGGACGCATGTGGCATGTGCCAATGGCATGTGCGGAATGCCTTCGTTGCGAGTTGCACCTCGAGCGTAAGTGGTAATGCCAGAGCTACTAGTGGCGTGTGTGGCATGTGCCAACGGCATGTGCGAAATGCCTTGGTGGTAGGTTGCACGGTTTGCAAGTTAGGCTACCAGCGTGTTGGCATGTGCCAATGGCATGTACGGCCATGTTGACCTAGTTGCAAGTCTTGCAAGCCTAGGGCATTATATTTGGCGTGTGCCAAAGGCATAGCGGCTTGGAAATATGGCTCATACGTGTTGGCATGTGCCAATGGCACGACGGCCATGTTGACCTAGTTGCAAGTCTTGCAAGCCTAGGGCGCTATATTTGGCGTGGGCCAAAGGCATAGCGGCTTGGAAATATGGCTGCGATACGTGTTGGCATGTGCCAATGGCACGTACGGTCATGTTGACCTAGTTGCAAGTCTTGCAAGCCTAGGGCGCTATATTTGGCGTGGGCCAAAGGCATAGCGGCTTGGAAATATGGCTGCGATACGTGTTGGCATGTGCCAATGGCACGTACGGCCATGTGGACCTAGTTGCAAGTCTTGCAAGCCTAGGGCGCTATATTTGGCGTGGGCCAAAGGCATAGCGGCTTGGAAATATGGCCTCGCGATACGTGTTGGCATGTGCCAATGGCACGACGGCCATGTGGACCTAGTTTGCAAGTCTTGCGAAGCCTAGGGCGCTATATTTGGCGTGGGCCAAAGGCATAGCGGCTTGGAAATATGGCATGCGATACGTGTTGGCATGTGCCAATGGCACGACGGCCATGATGACCTAGTTGCAAGTCTTGCAAGCCTAGGGCGCTATATTTGGCGTGGGGCCAAAGGCATACGGCTTGGAAATATGGCTGCGATACGTGTTGGCATGTGCCAATGGCACGACGGCCATGTTGACCTAGTTGCAAGTCTTGCAAGCCTAGGGCGCTATATTTGGCGTGGGCCAAAGGCATAGCGGCTTGGAAATATGGCCTGCGATACGTGTTGGCATGTGCCAATGGCACGTACGACCATGTTGACCTACTTTGCAAGTCTTGCAAGCCTAGGGCGCTATATTTGGCGTGGGCCAAAGGCATAGCGGCTTGGAAATATGGCCTGCGATACGTGTTGGCATGTGCCAATGGCACGTACGGCCATGTTGACCTAGTTGCAAGTCTTGCAAGCCTAGGGCGCTATATTTGGCGTGGGCCAAAGGCATAGCTGGCTTGGAAATATGGCTCGATACGTGTTGGCATGTGCCAATGGCACGACGGCCATGTTGACCTAGTTGCAAGTCTTGCAAGCCTAGGGCGCTATATTTGGCGTGGTCCAAAGGCATAGCGGCTTGGAAATATGGCCTTGTTACCATGGTGCATGTGAGTGCGGCTTGGTTTGGCATTGTTGCCATGGTGCGCTTGGGGTGCGCTTGGTTTGGCATTGTTGCCATGGTGCGCAGGGTGCGGCTTGGTTTGGCATTGTTGCCATGGTGCCAGGTGCGCTTGGTTTGGCATTGTTGCCATGGTGCGGGTGGTGCGCTTGGTTTGGCATTATTGCCATGGTGCGTGGTGCGGCTTGGTTTGGCATTGTTGCCATGGCAGTGCAAAGATGCGGCTTGGTTTGGCATTGTTGCCATGGTGCGCAAGAGATGCGGCTTGGTTTGGCATTGTTGCCATGGTGCACAAAAGATGCGGCTTGGTTTGGCGTTGTTGCCATGGTGCGCAGTGGTGCGGCTTGGTTTTGGAATTAGGTTCTGTGTTGAAAACCCTAACTGTATTTTGAAAAATACCCCTATTAATTGTTTACACCCGAGTTAAATGCTCTTAGTTAATGTATCATGTAACACTAGGTCATGGGGTTTTACGATTTTACCCTTTGTCTAAAAACCACCATCAACATTAAGTCCCCCCGCAGCGCCTGGAACAGGGGCTTTGTCATGTAGGTAAGCATAAGATGGTGACAAACTATTAACAAAGAAAACGTATGGAAAATCAAGGAGGCCTGTCGACCTTTTATAAATAGGATTTGGAATCCATGCCTCTGGTAGTTTTGCACAAACCGGAGGTCGGCACAATTGGTGGGGCCGGTGCAGCTTGGGCGACGTTGGGAAGTTGGCATGAGTTGGGAAGCCGAGTGTGCTAGTTGGTGGGACCGCCGTAAAGTGTGGAAGTCTTGCGTGCTTGCGGGCGTGACTTGTGCGACCATTGGGAGGTCGGCGCAATTGGTGGGGCCTTGCAACTTGGAAGCCGTGCTTGCAGCGTGACTTATGTAAATAAAGAGGGAGTAGGCATTTCTTCAGCACAAAGAAAGTTTCCTTATTTTGCTTTCCTTCACGTGCGGCTTCAATTAGGGCATTGTTCATGCTAAAATCAAAGCGTTATGTCCCTCATTGCTTCCTTTCCTTTTAAAATCTCGTATTTATACCCAATGCAACCGCATCATATTCCTTGTTTGAGAAAAGATTCTTCTTGTTGGATTGCTCTCTTTGTCATGTCACGCAGATTCGAGTCATCTTCTAACCTATCGGAGTTCAGGATGAGGGCGAGGTCCGATTCTTGCATGAGCATCCCAACAAATGTTATTCGGGTTAAGAAAATCATACCGGATGTTTTCTTCTTCATGATCGACACACGCTTAACGCTTGTTGTGTAAATGGGGAAATTTCCTTTTGTGCAGAGATATCCCGTTGGAGCATGCGTCACCGTTATCGACGAGGATGACCTAGTTGTTCCCCTTCCTTCAAGTCCGAGCTTGTCGATTGGCCGCAGATTTGGAGAATGCCGATTTATGGCTCTCTTGCCATGAATACCCTTCTGTGTTTATCGTTTGGGACTCGGGATGAGGTGTCTCTCCTCCATTATCTAATGTTGGTGGTTTCTTGGTGCTTAAAAGAATTCGTAGCCCTTTATACGAGGATATGGAAGACGACGGCCATATTGCTACCGTGGAGCGTGGTGAAGTGTTGTTCGTCCGCTTTGGTTTCCGTAGTGAACTCGTCTTTTGCCAATGATTGCCGAGATGGAGAATGTGCCCATTCATGTCGTTGTGGAGTCACCATTCAAAAGTGGGAGAACATGGTGTCTACCGCGAATCTTTGGAATTTAACGTTAATGGTCATGCGACCGCCTCAATATTGTGGAAGGTCGATGTGGTGGTATTCTTGCCGGTGTGATTCCGCCACGAAATCCATGTCGGAAGAAGAGGAAATTTTGGCCCGGGAGTCTCGGAAGATTGAAGAGTTAACTCGAGATTTGAAGAGTAGGACCGAAAGATATCATGGCCGATTGAAGATGATATTTTGTAGGGATTATAATTTACTAGATGGGCTTTTTCGATTTGCATTATGACATTCGAAGGCTCTCCTTTCTCTTTTTTTTTTTTTTTTTTTTTTTTTGAAGAAAATAAAGAGATTTCGTTAATCCATTGGCTTTCAGATTGAAATTCGATAACTGGTAAGAAAGAAAGTAAAAGCGGAGAAAATGCCTGGACGTTCACACTTTTGATGTAGCATGTTGCGGGGAATGATTAGGCGTAGTACGCCTTAAGCCATTTTCCATTGATAACCGTCTCTAGCTTTCCCCCATCTTCTTTGATGATCTTGTAGTAACCGCTGTTATATGCTTTAGTGATTATGTACGGCCCTTCCCATTTGGGAGAAAACTTCCGGTGCCGATGCGTCTTGGTCGGATGTGTTTGGCGGTTTTTAGCACCAGATCTCCTTCCTTGAAAACCCCGGGTTTTACATGGTCTGTTGTACGCCCGAAATCCTGTTCTCGTATATTTGTGCATGTTCCTCCGCCCGGATCTTTTGGAGTCTAGAGTATCCAGCCCGCACTCGGCATTGAGTGATTGGGCTTCATTCCACCTGGGTCCGCCGCCGTGGCAATTCCGCGGATGGGATCTTGATTCTGCCGGGAGGATCGTCGTCTGCACTGTGAGACGAGGGAGTAAGGAAACACGCCAAAGGAGCTTCTAGAGATGTTCTCAGACGCCCGTGAGAGCCATTGGCAATTGCTCATGCCAGTTTCTGGATTGTCATGTACTTCGTCCGTACCGAGGATTCGGATCGAGTCTTGTTGGTACTCTTGGGCTTGCCCATTTCCCGAGGATAATAGATGGTAGAGAAGACTTGTTTGATTCCGTACCTCTCAAGTAGTTCCCCGTACTTGCTTGTTAGCAAAAGGTGTGCCGTTGTCGGTGATGATTTGTTTAGGTACGCCAAAGCGGCGCAGATGATGTGCTCCTTGATGAATGCCGCGATTGTGGCTCGATTAAAGGGTTCCTTTCACGGGATAAGCCTCAACCCACTTGGTAAAGTACTCGGTCGCAAGTTATTATGTACTCATGCTTTTGTTTTGAGGATGGGGTTGATCTTCCCGATGATGTCGAGTCCCCCTATAAAAGGGCCACGGGCTACTTATTGCGTGCAAGGGTGTTGGAGGCGCGTGGATGAGGTTTCCATGAATCGGCATTCTCGGCATTTCTCGAACGAAGGTAGCCGCTGTCGCCTTCCATGGTCGGCCAAGAGTACCTCTCGTATCCTGCAGGAATAATTTCTCGTTTTCCTTGGTGTTCGCCTTCGTGCATTTCTCTTAACATAACCGGGGCCTCGTGTCGTCCAAACACCTTAGTAGACCTCCCCGAAACTCTTGCGATATAAAACCCCATCATGGAACACGAACCTTTTGGACTTGTCTTAGTTTGGACGCATCCTCTTTGTTAGTAGGAAGAATGCCATCGCGAAGGAAAGTGATGTACGGCCTCCGCCAGTCCCCCGCATGGCTGATGTTGAGGATTTCACAGACCGACATGGGGGCGCCCGGCAATTTGGACACGCTTTTGGAGCAACCTGGATTGGGTTTCCATCTCCTGGCCAAGAGTATCCAAGTCGTTGTAAACGACGGTAGAGGGTCACCACCGATGTTATTCCACCGAGATTTCGGCATGAATATGTTCAAGCCGCCGCCGTGCTTCCTCTTTCCCGAGACACCTTGACAGAGAGCCGTCTGGATTTCAAGCGATACTGAAACACCTTGAAGCATAAAGAAATTGCAAGGTCTTGAGGTCGACCTTCCCTCGAAAGAGTGAGTTGTTGAGTTCTTGAATGATAGGAGTTCTCCAGCCGTCATCTTCGGCTTTCTCAAAGTTGTGAAAGCCACGTTGAAGCTATCGTCGCCGTTTTATCACGGGTTTCCTCGGTTCTTGAATCGCAGCTTTGAGGCTAGTGAAGCTAAGCGGTGAGATGCTTGTTGCCGCTACTACCGACATGTGTGATGGTTGCTTCAAGCGAAATAATTGAGTAGTTTTTGTGCTTCACTCGTATGGTGCCAGCGTTAATTCCTTCAATGCATAGATCTCGTGACTGTTTGATGAGCAATTTGAATCTCCTCTTATCTCTAAACGCGTGGCCCCGACTTGTTTAGCTAGTGATAGTCCGATGAGGAAAGCTTCGATTCAGCCGAGTTATTGGTGCACGGAAAGTCTAGCTTGAAAGAGGCGAGAAGACTTCTCCAAACAGGAGATACTAGTACAACACCCGCTCCTCCCAGATTAGTGCTTTGGGGGTGGAAGAGCCGTCAAGAACAAAAGAGCTACGTTTCTTCTTTGACTAAAGATATCCGGGAAGATCTCCCGGAGATCTTCTCGTAATTCTCGCGGATCTTCTCCGGGAATGTCGCTAATGTGTCCGCAACAGCCTTGTCCATTTATGGCCCTCGGGGAAACGCACGTTATGTCGAACTGACAGTGCCAGGAGCCATTTAGAATGGCCCCTATCAGGGTAAGGGTTTCGAGAGGAGAAACTTTACAGTGGTCCGATTTGGATACTAGCACCACTTTATTGGAGAGGAGGTAGTGCCCGAACTTGGATGGAATAAATCGATTGCTAAACACGCCTTTTCCGCTTTGGGGTATTCGAGTTGGCTGTCTCTCAACTTTCGATCGAAATAGTATATGGGGTATTCCATTCCTTTGTCGTCCCTCTTGTGCGAGGAGAGCTCCAACTGCACAGACGCTTAAAGGTCGTGTAGAGACATAGTGGCTTCCCCCGCATAGGAGGCTTCATGACGGTTGGAGAGGACAAAAGATTTGGCGGATCTTCCGGGTACGCTTTTGTCGAGGCGTAGCTATGCTAAATTCGCTCATTTCTTTTTGAGAGGAGTAAACGAGTGGTGAGTTGTGCCAGCCCGGTGATGAAGCGACGAATGTAGTTTACCTTGCCCATGAAACTCGGAGCTCCTTTACGGTTCGTGGTGGCGCATCGTGAGGATAGCTATGCATTTTGACCGGATCAACTTTTATTCCCGCTACCAATCACTTGAATCCCAAGAATTTCCCCGAAAAGACACCAAAGGCGCATTTCGAGGATTCATCTTCAACTTGTATTCGGCATCTTTCGAACACTTGGCGCAATAAGCCGGATGATCCGCCGAAGTCTTCGATTTAACCACCACGCCATTTACGTAATCTTCGACTTGCTTGTGCATCATATCGTGGAAGATGGTAGTCATAGCTGCGCCACAGGCGCCAAGCATTCTTCGACCGAAAGGCATTACTTGTAATAGAAGTTTCCGAGAGGGGCATGGAAAGCGATCTTTACTCGGGCTGCGGCTCATACATCTTTATCCTGGTTGTAGCCTCTATATCCATCCATGAAAGAGAACATACCATGTCCACCGGTAGCGTCTACCAAAGATGTCGATGTTGCAGTAGCGGAAAATCGTCTTTGGGCAAAGACTTGTTCAAATCTCTCAAATCGACACAACATCCGATCCACCATTCTTCTTTTAACTAGAACGATATTGGCCAACCAAGTAGGATGATGAATAGGCCTGATGAATCCGGCTAGTAATTTTTGGACCTCCGCCTTGATTTGTTCTTCTACGCCGTGTCCGAATTGTCTTGAGGTCGCTTGACCGGGCTTGGACCCGGTATCACGTGCGGATGGTGGGTGACCAGGTTTCCATCCAAGCCGGCATTTCTTCGTAAGTCCATGCGAATACATCCCGGTATTCTTTTGAGTAGGTTGACTAGCTTTGAGCGCTCCGCAGATGTAGAGTCGAACCGATCAGATAGGCCGCTGAAATCCCTCATTCCCTATATTGATGGGGTTTGAGTTCGTCGGTGGTTAAGTCGGTCCCATCTTGTAGCTTCCGAGGAGCGCCCGAACTTCCTCCGGGTCATTGTGAAGACATTCCTTCAAGTGAGAGACCGGGTTATGGTCTCCCCGCTAATTGCTAACAAATGGTGATAATGTGTGAGCTTTCCCCTTTTTTGCTCCGTCTTGCGTAAGGGTGCACTCTCGCTTAGTGCGGGCACCTGGGTTACATCCAGGTGGCGAAAGACCTACGGGTCTTCCTTCCGAGGAGATGGTGGAGGGGTGGTCTCCTCTGCGGGGTATCTCCGCTTGTCGCTATCCCCGAGCGACGTCCATTTTGGTAGCGGTGGAGACCGTGAATCCCGGTCGCCACGCCTTTGAACCCTCTTTCGCCCATGTGCTCCTACACAGAGACCGGTGCATAGGGGGATAGTGATGCGGAATACGAACAACTTCTCCGATTCAATACCGTTTTAGGCATTGGTGGTATGTCAAGGCACGATTTTGAGGTTGTGGCACCACGGCTTCCCAAAGATCATGTGATAGTCCGGTTCTTTTTCAATTATCTCAAACTTCACGCTTGATTGGATTAGCCCTACCGCCAACTCCAAGTTGATGTAGCCGTATGTGCTAGTTTGGTTGCCTTCGAAACTGGTCATCGTAGTGGGTTGTCGTATGATCTCGTTAGGTCGCACCCGGGCAGCTTTGAGTGTCTTGAGAGTGATGACATTGGGAAGATGCACCGGTGCTAATGAGTGCTCTTCGAAACTCCATGTTCTTGACGAGAGTCTGTAACATGCAAGGTCTGTGCCAGACCGTCTTCTACCATCATGTCATCATCGGTGAAAATGATATTGTTGACGGATCTTAGGGATCCTCGAGTCCCCGCTGGTGTAGGAATTAGTGATGCGTTTAGTGCTATTCGGTTGATAGCAGAGAACGTCTTTGTTCGCTGGTCCTTGGAGAGATGCAAAGAACTCACATAAGTTTTCTATCAACATGGTCGCCTCTGGTCCGGTGGCTTCCCAAATGGTGACGAAACCGTTGATTTGAGCATGCTCATTCGGGATATTAGTCCCCTGTTCTTGATCTCCGGGAGCATGGATCACTTGGCCCCGATGCTAGATTGATGAGGAAGTCGAGTATGCCGGTAATCGCGTCCTTCATTAGGTCCATGTTTCTCGGCGTGGATCTCCGAACACGATCGTCAACCGGTCTTGGGACCTCTCCATTGGTGGTGCGCGCTCCCAAATTGAGGAGTTATCATGACCTTGGGCGGGATCAATGTTTGTGGAGATTGCCCGATAGCAGACCATGCTTGCGTGAAATTTGCGGATGGGAGCTAGAACTTGATGTTGTAACCGAAAGATCAATCCTCCCGCTTTGGTCGCCAATTGTTTATGGGTAAAAATCGCTTTCGCCAATTTCGGCAGAATTCGGCACAGGAGTGAGAAACTGGTTCAAACCCTAAACAAATGTGCCGCACGTGAGCACTTTATAGATTCGAGAGATCAACTGCACAAGTCCGGCCTAAACCAAGAAATGGCCGCCCGGACTTGCTTCGGTCACAAAGTGGAGGATAAGGGTTGATTTGGGGAGGGAAGCAAAGAAAGGTGTTGAGGCCGAATAACCTCGGGGAGAGTAGTATTCGACTTGTATCGTAAAGTGAAAGCTTTTGGGAGAGCTTGCAAAGTTGCCTTTCCGAGAGTGTAGTATTTTTCCCACCGAGACTTGTTGTCCTGGGTGGAAATAGGTAAGACATATTTATACAAGTCGAGATTTGAAACGTACCTCGACCTCATGAAGGAAGAGAGTAAAGGGTGAAATAATGGGAGGAGGTGGTAACCGCATGGTGTTAATGGGTGAAAACGTTTTCACCATTATTTCCTCTTTTATTTGACCGCTTTATTCCTTTTCACGCTTTCTTAATGTGAGCGTAGTGTACGCCGCATGTCAGTGACTGCCAAACCAAAACCCTAGAAAGCATCCCCGGTTTGTGTTGATGTCTCGAGTGTTGGTTGCATCTTTGCGTGCAAGTGGTGCCGCTAGGGACGCATATGGCATGTGCCAATGGCATGTGCGGAATGCCTTCGTTGCGAGTTGCACCTCGAGCGTAAGTGGTAATGCCAGAGTCGCTAGTGGCGTGTGTGGCATGTGCCAACGGCATGTGCGAAATGCCTTGGTGGTAGGTTGCACGGTTTGCAAGTTAGACTACCAGCGTGTGTGTTTGGCATGTGCCAATGGCATGTACGGCCATGTTGACCTAGTTGCAAGTCTTGCAAGCCTAGGGCGCTATATTTGGCATAGGCCAAAGGCATACGGCTTGGAAATATGGCCTCGGCGATACGTGTTGGCATGTGCCAATGGCACGTACGGCCATGTTGACCTAGTTGCAAGTCTTGCAAGCCTAGGGCGCTATATTTGGCGTGGGCCAAAGGCATAGCGGCTTGGAAATATGGCTGCGATACGTGTTGGCATGTGCCAATGGCACGACGGCCATGTTGACCTAGTTGCAAGTCTTGCAAGCCTAGGGCGCTATATTTGGCGTGGGCCAAAGGCATAGCGGCTTGGAAATATGGCCTGCGATACGTGTTGGCATGTGCCAATGGCACGTGACGGCCATGTGGACCTAGTTGCAAGTCTTGCAAGCCTAGGGCGCTATATTTAGCGTGGGCCAAAGGCATAGCGGCTTGGAAATATGGCTTGCGATACGTGTTGGCATGTGCCAATGGCACGACGTCCATGTGGACCTAGTTGCAAGTCTTGCAAGCCTAGGGGCGCTATATTTGGCGTGGGCCAAAGGCATAGCGTCTTGGAAATATGGCTGCGATACGTGTTGGCATGTGCCAATGGCACGTCACTGTTATGTTGACCTAGTTGCAAGTCTTGCAAGCCTAGGGCGCCTATATTTGGCGTGGGCCAAAGGCATAGCGGCTTGGAAATATGGCTGCGATACGTGTTGGCATGTGCCAATGGCACGTACGGCCATGTTGACCTAGTTGCAAATCTTGCAAGCCTAGGGCGCTATATTTGGCGTGGGCCAAAGGCATAGCGGCTTGGAAATATGGCCTGCGATACGTGTTGGCATGTGCCAATGGCACGTACGGCCATGTTGACCTAGTTGCAAGTCTTGCAAGCCTAGGGCGCTATATTTGGCGTGGGCCAAAGGCATAGCGGCTTGGAAATATGGCTGCGATACGTGTTGGCATGTGCCAATGGCACGCACGGCCATGTTGACCTAGTTGCAAGTCTTGCAAGCCTAGGGCGCTATATTTGGCGTGGGCCAAAGGCATGGCGGCTTGGAAATATGGTCTGCGATACGTGTTGGCATGTGCCAATGGCACGTACGGCCATGTTGACCTAGTTGCAAGTCTTGCAAGCCTAGGGCGGTATATTTGGCGTGGGCCAAAGGCATAGCGGCTTGGAAATATGGCCTTGTTGCCATGGTGCGCAGGGTGCGGCTTGGTTTTGCATTGTTGCCATGGTGCGCAGTGGTGCGGCTTGGTTTGGCATTGTTGCCATGGTGCGCAGGGTGCGGCTTGGTTTGGCATTGTTGCCATGGTGCGCAGTGGTGCGGCTTGGTTTGGCATTGTTTCCATGGTGCGCGGTGCGGCTTGGTTTGGCATTGTTGCCATGGTGCGCGGGTGCGGCTTGGTTTGGCATTGTTGCCATGGTGCGTGATATGCGCTTGGTTTGGCATTTTTGCCATGGTGCGCGATATGCGGCTTGGTTTGGCATTGTTTCCATGGTGCGCAGTATGCGGCTTGGTTTTGGCGTTGTTGCCATGGTGCGCTAGTGGTGCGGCTTGGTTTTGGAATTATGGTTACGTGTTGAAAACCCTAATCGGTATTTTGAAAAATACCCCTATTAATTGTTTACACCGAGTTAAATGCTCTTAGTTAATGTGTTGCGGGTAACACTAGGTCATGGGGTTTTACGATTTTACCCTTTGTTTAAAAACCACCATCAACACTTAGCTAAAAGGGGAGCAACTCTTGGAGCTGGTAAAAGAATTATGCACATGGGAAGACCTTCATTTCTTAGAAGAATTGAAATGCCAAATGTAGCTTATTACAGGTTCTGCTGAGTCTTATAACAGGGGGATTATGTGATCTCTTTATATTTTCTTTTATTTTTTTTCTATAATTTAGAGTATGTCCTGTAAAATTTTGTAGGCCTTGCCTTTATTCTAATAAAATAATGTGATTCAGAAAAAAAAAAAAAAAAAAAAATAGATTGTGGCCCTCTCGAAAACTCACTATTGTCTCGTTGATCGGTGACGCTCACCATTCAATGTGGGGGCTCGAATGAGTTAGGATTTTAAAGGAGTTAGATAGTGTCGGTTAGGCTCGGTAGTTTCACGACCCTTTAGTAGTATGCCATGACGCAGATCGTGTTTCGTCCATCTTCTACATAAAGCTATCTCCAAGTAGCATTTAAAAATTGCGAAAAAAATGCAGAGTGCATAAGGGAAAAAAGAAAGCACTTCCAAATAATTCCACCAATTGATCTAGGAGACGTAACAACAAACATTTTTAGTTTTGCAATTATGACCCTATAAAACCTTAAACATGTACACTCTGGCTTAGTATTGGCTCCAGAAACAACCTCTTTGTGGTGTCTATAGCTACAGCCGCCTATCGACACAATTTTTTTTTTAGGTTAGATCATAAGGGAACCCTAAATCAAAGGTATCTCCACCCCTTATAAGCAGCATAAGTTTTTTCCAAATGGATCCAAACTGGTGCGCCTCGTCCTTCTTCTCTATCAGCTGCAACAAAATCATGAGAGAATCAATGGGAGGCTAATCAATGGTAGCATCAGCACCAACAACAAGCATTATGATTTCTCCCCTCAAGATGATAATTTATTACTTTCATATTTTTCCTTTTTAGATTCTTTTTTGGGATTAGGATAGGATTGTTACTCAGTAGAACAAGATAGGATCGGCTAGTTTAATCAATTTCTGCATCTCCATAAGTTAATTTATTGTGTATGTGTACCAATTTTACCATTAAATAAAAATTATCATCAGTTCCAGTTTTTTTTCTCATTTGTGAAAGTACCCCATTTATGATCTAATCTGGATGTATTGTATTCTAAGAGTCAAATTTCTTGAGATTACCTAATCCATCTTAAGGAATCTCAATTTGTTGTGAGAGTTAGTGGATTACCATGAATGTGATCAGAAGTCTTGTTTCAGGTTGTATGTTTCAACTCTAATCAGTATAAGCACAGCTTACTGCAACCTAAATGAATACCGCGGTCTCAATAGTTTTTGGTGGCCGTGGCAAATTTTATCTCATCACATGTATCTTAAGCCTTACCCTTCAGTAGATGAAGTCCGAGCAACACCCGCAAATCTAGTTCAACAACGTATTATTTGGAAATTCATAATTGTCCGTGTAGATACCCCAAAATTGGGATAATAACGATGATTGACCTTGCAATAGAGAAAGAGGAAATGAAGAAAGGAACGAGTGCACGAAAACATGGATGGGCTTCGCATCTAGTCCAGGTGATGTTATTGATAAGGGGACTAGCAGGCGCAGAATAAAGTTAAGTGTTCCGCACCTGCACGACCTGATAATGTCAAAGGGCATGGAGCGACAGACATGAAGCCACGAGAATACGGACTCAACATTTCAGAGTGATGAAGAATTCAAGATGGTGTATGTACGGTATCCGAAGACTCTAAGAAGATTCAGGAATGTTATAAATACTCATTTCTGATCAAAGTTATTCTCTCTCCACTTTTATATAATCTAGAGGTTGATCCTCTTAAATTTGTACTATTTTACAGTCTGATATGATGTAAAAGCAACATGTCTGAGTTTTCCCCATACACATACATGTTGCTTGGAAATGGTCGATTGTACTAGCAACCCGAGCTTTGGTGCAAACCTAGAATGTTAATGCACTAGCCAAATGCTTGAAATTACTTGGGTTGTATCCAAGTCTCTGAGATTGACCTTCATATATACAAATGTTGTGTTCCCATCCGTGGATTCAAGCAAAAAAAAAAACTTCTTCCAATTGGAAATTATCTCATTTTATTGCACACAAAGATATCAGTAGCTAGGAAGATTTAGATGAAGAGTTGCTAGTCATATTGAGCTTAACTCGTAAGTATTTTGTTCAGATGAAGCGTGCTTCTTAAAAAAAAAAATGAACTCATAATTGCATTAAAAAATAAATAAAAATGAGCTCATAATTGCAAATTTTCTTCCGACAAGAATCTAAAGTTAATGATGGGAACCCTATCCACATATGTGCTTGACATATCATTGTTCGGTAGCTAGCTAGTATACCAAGAAACGTACAAAAATTAAACAACATTCAGTGAAAACTCTAAACACACCCAATTCCCATAGTTAGATCCAAAATAAACACAAATATTGAGGTTTTCTTTTCTTTCTTGTTTTTTTTTTTTTAAGCAACCCACTTGCTTGTTGATTGCTTCAAAAAGACTGGAAACTAGATATTAAGGATAAGAAGGGTCATATGAGTGTAAATCATGTTACAAGACACCTTTTACCCGCCACTCCGAAAAATCAAGAGTGGTGTAGTATACTACCTCGACAAAGAAGTTGTAGGCACCTTATGGTCCATATCGCTGGGCTCGTGGGATCCAGCAATCACTAGCATGTTACTCCCCACGGAAAACCATTGTACACTTCACTAAAAGAACAATGTGAAATCAAGTTGAAAACTTGAATTATCTATCATGAATTCGTCATTCATGGATCATTGTAATTCCCAAGTTTCATAACCCAAACATAAAGAAGAACACAAAGTCTTTGAAATTAAAACCCAATAACCATGCAATATCAACGCCTGCTAAATTTCATTATAAAAACTACCAATTAATATAACAGGTTCAGTTCCTATTCATGCTTTCAAACAAGTAACAAGTATTAATCTTAATGTTTACTTCAGAAGCAACAAAAACAACAAATCCAAGATCAAGTATGTGCATGAAATATGATATCAAGTACAAAATCATTAACCTGCAATTGAATCTTACTAAACTCAAAACATTTCAGATTGAAAATCCAACTTTATACACTACGGTAAAAATCATCATTGACGACACTAGATAAGAGTTGTAGTACCCCTAAGACAACTCCATTTCATGCATTGTGGAACGGGGTATTGTAGAAAGTCCAAGATTTTCTACAATGGTTGACAAGGGTTGTAAAGGGTGATGTGATTCATGGTTCGACAATATTTTTCCAAAGTTGTGATTCTCTATCGATTTTTTTTTTTGAAAGCCTAACACAACCCTTGCTTGTGTTGTAGGAATATCTTGGACAACACAAGTAGGGTATCGTGGAAACATATGTAACAACAAATACTGGTATTATCAATACGATTTACACGTCTCTTGTGTGAGTTGTGGAACTATCTTGGACAACACATAGTTATGTTGTAAAGACACTATTTCACAATATCTCGTTTGTGTAGTTGAAAAGTGGTAAACGACATTTATTAGTATTATGAATAATACTGTCACTACACTTTCTAGAGTTGTAGAACTTTTATGAACAACTCCTACTTATGTTGCAAGATTTGCTTTTACAATACCCTTAAAGGTTGTAATATTTGAAGTAACAACTTCTGTTTTCAGTAGATGAATGTATAACTACAACTTTTATTAGAAATTGTGTGCATAAAACTATTTTGAAAAAAAAAATTATAGCTGAAACTGGATTGCCAAAAGTATTTCACATTCACTTTAACATGCCAGTGCAACACACTTACATTCATTCAAATTAACCTACTAGTGTTAAACACACACATTCAAAAAAATGGCAGCGATACAAAAGTTAAGTTTCCTAAACACACTCCAAAAAGGTTATGAAGATGTCTATGAGAACACTAATCGATCCTTGGGCCATGTAATAAAACATCCGACAACATTACTAACATACTTGAACTCTGAAGTTGGCATGTAGACATAAGCATCATCCACATGAGCAATTCTCACAAACACAATGTATGCCAGATCATAATGAATCTAGAAACCGCATCCCATTCAAGCTACTATCATTTGTGGGGGAACTGCCATTTCGATTTCAGTAGGAGCCATCATTGAATTCATGACGAAGTCTTCTTCAACCTAATGTTGGTGGATGGTAACAACATCAGGCAATGGAGTCATTAGACCATTCTTTCCTTTAGGATCCCAATCCAACATGTTCTTCGCCTTGATACCAATAATACCCTGCTCAACAAAACAAACAACAAATGAACTTTAAGTTAGAAGATTAACGAAAATTTAAACAAAGAAAATATAATTCGCACAAAAAAAAAAGTAAAACAGAAAAATAGGCGCTCTTTAGTAGGACCGGGAGAGAATGATCAGATCGAGGTAATACATTTATGTCACCGTTTCGACAATCAAACCAATATGGAAATTACCTAATCATCACCTCATACTCTCCACTGTCTAACTCTAAACAAAAATGAAACAAACAAAAGTAGAAGAAAACAATGACAAATAAACAAAAAAGATATTTCATGGCATCAGATCTCCAAGGTGTTAACATCAATGAAACATTCAGACGCGAATTACCCGTTTACATACAAATTTCCTTCATTTCCCCTTGAAAGTCAAAGGAACAGATCGTTTAACTTGAACAAACAAAATAAATCAATTGTTATGTTCCAAGGAAAGACAATATAGACAAAGTACAGAGAGAATGATCACTAGAGCTAATACATTTATGTCCAAATGAACTACTGAGCTACAGGACAAGTTACATCCAAATGAACTACATGACAGCTTATAGGAATTGAGAATAATTCTCAAGAAACCTCGAAAAAACTAAACTAGACGTGTTCGACATCCACCACTAGCTATAGTAGAGGAATAACATTCGAAAAAGGAAATAAGTGACATGTTCCACATCCACCACCAGGATGTCCGGTCATGCTTCGAACATTATGCATATTTTTAAATAGAAGAAAAAAAAATACATAGAACTCAAACAAAGTGCTCTTGCCCATAGATAACAGAGACAAATCCAGAAAATACCATGAAAAATGGATCAAACTAAGTTAGACTATTGTCCTTTACAACATATGAACCCGTAGAGTATACACCAACAAAGAGAGAGTACAGAATGTTACCTAAGAAGTCTCGACCTTTAGAGATTTGATTCCGTGCTCCAACAATTGGATTGATGTCAGTACTATCCGACAACTCTTGCCCCATGGTGGTGGCAAGATCGTTTTCAAAAAAACTATAATTTTTTTGTTTCGCAATTCAAATATGAACTTCTTAGATTTCAGGCCACACATTGACATTTACATAAGTAATAAGTGTGATACAATTTAGAAATACTTACCAGTCATCGGCAATTGACATGCTTTGGGATAGTATCGTTATTAGCTTTTAGCTTTCGATGCTCATAGTAGGGGAAACACTTTGAAGAACCCTAATAACATCTGGAAATTCAAAATAAGAAAACATAACAATAGTAAATCAGATTACAAAAATTAGAAAACAAAAAGAAATAGGAAAGGTTAATGCAAGGTGTAATTGGTGTTATACCTAAAATCTCCATCCCATTCACAGTCATCTCAGAATCATTTTGGAAAGTTTTGAACTACTTGTTAATAACTTTATGAGTTCCTTTTGATATGTAATAAAAAAATTTCCCAATTCAAGCTTATTGTAGAACTTGTTTGCAGTTTCATTAAACATTGTTGCTTGAATTTACATACCCTATAGATGGAATAGTTTCAATATGTCAGTATAAACATGATAACCCACTCACATGAATCTATTAAAAGAGAATATGAGAAGCAAACTACATACACATAAGAAGAGACAATATGATGAAGTCTTCTTGCCATGGCCATTCATTTAGAAGGAGCACTGCCGAAAGAGAATACATTAGCCACAATTAGTATCTAATAAATCCAAACAAAGCGTAAAGCAAAAGAGAACATTCTAACTACTATCAATCACAAGCTCATATAGAAACTCAAAGCTAAACTTTAACACGAATCCAGTTTATTTCTTTGGTATCAGTTCAATTTCAAGACTTTTAGGATCACTTACAATCTCACTTTCAAGCACAGGAGCAATACTGAACAAGGATGAGGCCAAGATTTTGGAAATTTCCCCAATCGATATCAGATAACATATTGGATGGAAGCCTTGCCTTGAGTTTCATTTTTCTATCACTAGTTGTGAATCTGAAAATTATCAATGTAAAGGAGTAAATTTCAAGATAACAATACACATAAAGGCAAACGCAAAACTTAAAAAATCCATCTAACTGAAGGATTGAACAACCCAATGATCTAAATCTTCTAAAATTGAAGACTACAAACACCAGCTTTACAAATCCTTTGATAATCCAATATAAACACAAGAGAAAAATGTGGAAAGGGTCACGAGTTTATTACCAAATCGAGCCCTTTTCCCGAACTTCAAATCCATGTCTTTAATCTTCTAATCTTCAGAAATATCTTTCAACCCTTGTGCATATCCATAAGCAGCAACTCCATATTTTTTTTCTTGTAATTTCGGCATCAAACACAACCCAAATTATCACCATACTCTGCATACTCTCAGCTCACCAGAAAATACCCATCCTTCATGTCCTTCTTCATCCGAATCTCCACCAACAGTAGCACAAATTCCCTTATTGTCTCCATTAAGAAGAATTGAACAACGGAACTCATATTATGACCTAACCAAATATCCTCGCATCTTCTCACGGACATCCATCTAACCATCTTCTTCCATTCTTGTTTTCTAAAATCTAACAGTGTCATCAATACGAGACACCATTGTTCCATAGCATTACAAACCGCACCCATCAAATCAACAATTGATTTTAGCCTAAAAAAATCACTCAAAAATAAAAAATAATTGTGAGAGAAAGAGGGATTGAAAGAGGTTTACCTTAACGTTTCTTACTCATCCGTGTCATCCTCTCCCATTCTTCTCCATCACCCCTGATTACTTTAATTGTCTTAAAATCCTCTATGAGATTCATCGCAAACCCTAATTCAATTTCTACCATTAACGACCACCATCATCTTCGCCATTGCCAACATCAACCACCGATCACTTCAACAAACCGATTCTCGGCTTCAAACCCCAACGCTCTCGATCCGAAATTTGCGCACCAATTATCTTCAACAAACTACGACCTCTTCTTCCACCGAATCACCAACTCTTCCACAACTGCAACTTCATTTTTTATCTGCAACAGCTTCAAGACCACCAACTGCAAAACCCATTTATTAGTTGCGCCCTCAAATGGTTAAATTCATTGATTCTGGTTTATTCCATGTTCTTCTCAGTGTCTGATTCAAAACCTAAATTCAAACCCTAATTCTTCTTTGTTCTAATTGAACCCATATGCTCGAATCTCTTCTAATTTTCTTGCAACTGAAATTCAGCATAAACACGTGACAAATCGAACCATATATAGCACAACCATTATCTTTCCTTGTCTTGATTCAATTTCCTTCTCTGGATTCAATTTCTCTGACATCATGAGTTTGGTATAAAAATGGTTTGCAGCTGCTTCATATTTTGGAATTTAAGATTCTAGATTTAGGGATCTTAAAATAAATCGAAGCAACTAATGATTTCAGTTGAAGCCATGGCCGATCCGTAAGCGGGAGAAAAAAAAGCAGAGAAATTTTTTTGAACTATGTGGTTTTCTTCTGAGGCAAAAGCTTTGAGAGATTAGAAGAGGAAAGGGAAGTTAAGTGAGAAAAATTTCTTTTGGTGTTTTATGTAAAAACAATTGAACGGCAGAGATTTAGTGAGGGAATGTCATATGGATTAAGGATATCTTTGGACGGTAGATATTTGACTAGGGATTGTCATACGGATCAAGGCAAGTGTGTTTTCTTTGTGTTTTCTTTGTGCTTTTGTGCTTTCTCTTTGTGCTTTCGGAACTAGTCACATAGGTCATGAAGTAATTTCGACTAGTCATACAGGTCATGAAGTAGCTTGACTCACACCGCAAGACTCGGGTTTTAGGATGCACTATTGAAATCGATAAATATGAAGCTCTTTGTGTTTTCTTTTTGTTTTCTTTGTGCTTTCTCTTTGTGTTTTTGTACTTTTTTTTTGGTTCGGTTTGAATTTCAACTAGTAACATAGGTCATGAAGTAATTTCGACTAGTCATAAAGGTCATGAAGTATCTTCAGTTCACACTTCAAATATAGCATGATATATCATCGAAATCGATAAATATGAAGCTCAAAGTCGATTCGAACTTCAAATATTGTATAACGACATAGAAACTATGAACCAAGAATCTCTGGGAGGGTCCTGACTTCAAACTTAACATGATACATAATCGAAATCGATAAATATGAAGCTCAAAGTCGATTCAAACTTCAAATATGGTATAAAGACATAAAAACTATGAACCAAGAAGCTCTAAGAGGGTTCTGACTTCAAACGTAGCATGATACATCATCGAAATCGATAAATATGAAGCTCAAAGTCGATTCAAATTTTAAATATGGTATAACGACATAGAAAATATGAACCAAGAAGCTCTAGGAGGATTCTGACTTCAAACGTAGCATGATACATCATCGAAATCGATAAATATGAAGCTCATAGTCAATTCGAATTTCAAATATGGTATAACGACATAGAAACTATGAACCAAGAAGCTCTGGAAGGTTTCTAACTTCAAACTTAGCATGATATATCATCGAAATCGATAAATATGAAGCTCAGAGTCGATTTGAACTTCAAATATGTTATAAATACCTAGAAACTATGAACCAAGAAGCTCGGGAGGTTTTAACTTCAAACTTAGTCGGAAACTTGTAAGAACGATGAATCTAACCATAATCTACATCTGCTTATATTCGTATATATATGCTCACTCCCTTCAAACTTATAATCTGACAGTATACTTTTTCCATAATTCCCCAAACTTATTCATGTAGTTCATTACATGCATTCCTTTACTTAAAGTGGGTGGTCTTATATGAGCAATTACGTTCTTATGTGATGCAATTCATGAAATGGACAATTTTTGCCAGTATATGATTGATGAATTCAACTGTTTTGGTACGAACGACGAATCCATACATTTACAAGTAAGATTCCTTCGAGATATTCTACGAAACCTTAAACAAACCCTATTTATGCATATATGTATGCATACCAGGCTCCGAGATCGAAACCTGGCCGTGAGTTGACTACTCTAAGTCAGAAACTTGGTAAGAATGACGAATTCATCCATTTACAGGTAAGATTCCTTCGAGATATTCTACGAAACCTTAAAAAAAAACCTATTTCTGCATATTGTATGCGTACCAGAATCCGAGATCGAAACCTAGTCGCGAGTTGACTATCTAAGTCAGAAACTTGGTAAGAACGACGAATCCATCCATTTACAGGTAAGATTCCTTTGAGATATTCTACGAAACCTTAAATAAACCCTATTTATACATATATGTATGCATACCAAAGCTCCGAGATCGAAACTCGGACGCGATTTGACTACTCTAAGTCGAAACTTGGTAAGAACGAAGAAACCATCCATTTACAGGTAAGATTCTTTCGAGATATTCTACGAAACCTTAAACAAACCCTATTTCGCATATTCTATGTATACTAGGCTTTTAAATCGAAACCTAGCAAAGCGAGTTGACTACTCTAAGTCAAAAACTTGGTAAAAACGACGAACTCATCCATTTACAGTAAGATTCCTTCGGTGATATTCTACGAAACCTTAAACAAACCTTATTTATGCATATTCTATGCATACCATGATCCGAGATCGAAACCT
This sequence comes from Papaver armeniacum, assembly GCA_023531295.1. Taxonomy (NCBI): domain Eukaryota; kingdom Viridiplantae; phylum Streptophyta; class Magnoliopsida; order Ranunculales; family Papaveraceae; genus Papaver; species Papaver armeniacum. Next base: position 38,659 of record JAJJWW010003912.1, read on the forward strand.
GGCCGCGAGTTGACTACTCTAAGTCAGAAACTTGGTAAGAACGACGAATCCATCCATTTACAGGTAAGATTTCTTCGAGATATTCTACGAAACCTTAAAAAAAACCCTATTCTGCATATTGTATGCGTACCAGGATCCGAGATCGAAACCTGAACGCGAGTTGACTACTCTAAGTTAGAAACTTGGTAAGAATGACGAATCTATCCATTTACAGCTAAGATTCTTTCGAGATATTCTACGAAACCTTAAAAAACCCTATTCTGCATATTGTATGCGTACTAGATCCGAGATCGAAACTCCGAACGCGAGTTGACTACTCTAAGTCGAAACTTGGTAAGAACGACGAATTCATCCATTTACTGTGTAAGATTCCTTCGAGATATTCTACGAAACCTTAAAAAACCCTATTTTTGCATATTGTATGCGTGCTAGGATCCGAGATCAAAACCGGCTGCGAGTTGACTACTCTAATTCGTAAATTTGGTAAGAACGATTTAATCCATCCATTTACAGTAAGATTTCTTCTCGATATTCTACGAAACCTTAAACAAACCCTATTTCGCATAAATGTATGCATACCGGACTCTTAAATCGAAACCCGGGCCGCGAGTTGACTACTTTAAGTCGTAAACTTGGTAAGAACGAAGAAACCATCCATTTACTGTAAGATTGCTTCGAAATATTCTACGAAACCTTAAAAAACCTTATTTCGTATATTGTATGCATACCGGCTCCAAGATCGAAACCTGGCCGCGAGTTGACTACTCTAAGTCAAAAACTTGGTAAAAATGACGAATCCATCCATTTACAGGTAAGATTTCTAAGGTATATTCTACGAAACCTTAAACAAACCTTATTTCTGCATATTCTATGTATACAATGCTCCGAGATCGAAACCTGGCCGCGAGTTGACTACTCTTAGTCAGAAACTTGGTAAGAACGATTTAATCCATCCATTTACAGTAAGATTCCTTCGAGATATTTTACGAAACCTTAAACAAACCTTATTTATGCATATTCTATGCATACCATGCTCCGAGATCGAACTCGGCCGCGAGTTGACTACTCTAAGTCGAAACTTGGTAAGAACAACGAATCCATCCATTTACAGTAAGAAATATATCAATCTGGATAAGAAATATATCGAATTGAACATCCCAGTTCGAAGATTACCAGAGTTAAAATGACCATATTACACTTACTAGAAATAAAGGTAATAAATATTACGGAGATTGTGAAAATTACTAAACTATCCTTATCTGAAATAAGTAAAGTGAATATTACAGATAATGAAAATGATCATATTACCCTTCATGGAAATTTGTGCAATAAATATCATGGAGATTGTGAAAGTGACCTAACTACCCATATCGAAAAAAAAAAAAGTAAAGTAAATACTACGTTTGTGAAAATGACCATATTACCCTTCTTGGAAATTAATGCAATAAATATTATGAAGACTATGAAAATTACTGCACCACGCTTATCGGAAAATAAGTAAACTAAAAATTATAAATTGTTAAAATTACCATATTACCCTTACTAGAAATAAAGGTAATAAATATTATGGAGACTGTGAAAATTACCAGAGTACCCTTATCTGAAGTGAGTAAAGTAAATATTACAAATAGTGAAAAATGTATGTAATTATTTACAGAGAAGGCGTGTATGTGATTGTTTACAGAGAAGGCTTCGTGCTGTTTGCGGCTCAGTCACCTGAGCATTATTTTTGAGCATTACATTTTGTTTTACAACTCTTATGAAGGGTTGTCATAAAGTTAGTGTATTAAAGAACCACAAACTTGACAGAACATGTAATAGTGTAGGTATGGTTAGTGGTGTAGACTTCCATGGCTGTGAGGTTGAGGATCAAATCCCCCATCCTCATTTCTTCTAATGTTCTATATTTTTACTTCAACAACACTTATAAGTGTTGTTATACATTTTTATTAAAAAAAAAAAAAGCCAAAACTTGTGAACGGTAAGGATGGTTGATGAGCTAGACGTCCATGCAGTAGATTCATGTTCGAATCTCCCCTATAACCTCATTTTTTCCAACATTATATATTTTTACTTCAACAACACTTATAAGTGTTGTTGTAGGTTTCTATTTTTTTTTTAAAAAAAAAAAGTGAAACTTGTGAACTGAAAGGGTGGTTGATGAGCTAGACTTATATGTAGGTTCATGTTCGAATCTCCCTCAAAGATTTTTTTTTCATTATCATATTTTTGTGTTCTTCAACAACACTTGTTAGAATTGTGATAGGCTAAGTCACTACATATATGGAACAGAGTTGTGATAGCTAAATGTCGTCACAACTGTTTTGCTTAAGGTGTTGTCGTTTGTTTTCTTAGCACAACCCCTTGTTTCCTAAGGGTTGCCAGTGATGATATATGACAACTCTTCCTTTGAAACCAGTTGTAAAACATAGGACTTTCTACGATGTTTAGAAAAGTGTTGTAAATCTCCAGTTGTAGATGTATATTTTTCCCGTAGTGATATTCAATCCCATACTGACTAAAACTTCTATACATATTTGTTTGAGTAGAATTTTTGAAAGTGAGTTACAAATGACAAGTTCCTTCAACAGATACCCAAAAATTGGGGATTCAACATTTATATATGGGATTTTACAAATAAATAAAACTGTGATAGACAATTTCACTTTCCCTAGCCTGTAATTCGCCTGCTGTGAATCATGCATAACAAAAACATATTTTAAGAGATCTGAAAGATGCTGCTTCTTGGAAAAAGAAATACCTAAGATCACATATCTCCTTTGTTACCGGTTGATCTACATCGTATCTGAGTGTTTCTGAGAGGAAAAATTATAGTGTTGATCGAATCTAGGTAGATACAAGTAGGATGTTCCCAATAATCCATTTCGTAATCAGAACAACCCAGAATGAGCTTCTGTTTGGAGATTCAAAACCAGAGAGAGACGAAAGGCGTCTAAGGCTAACCCCTATAGGCTAGATTGAACTGCTAGATTGGCCAAAAAGTGTTGCAAATCAAGAAAAAAGTGTGGGGAAAAAGTTAACACTACTTCTGGATACTTCTCTTTCCTAGCATTTGCTCGCAGTTCAACTAGCAGCGAGATTGAAATGCTGAATGATTCAGTGCTCAAAAAGTGGTCCAACGCTGAATGATTCAGCGCTTGATGTTTTCATTTCTTTTAGTTATGAAATTCTGATGGAGAGAGAGAGAAAGGGATGTGATAGAGAGAGAGGATGAATAGTTTTTTTTTTTTTTTTTTTGGATATTTGTATATTTGGAATATAAAGGGAAAGAGAAAGCACGTGGGAGAGAGTGCGGTGGAGAGAGAGACGTGGTAGGGTGTGATAGGATATGGGGGAAGAGAGAGAAAATGGATATGAAAATAATGAAATTCTTTATCGTTGTTTGGTTCAGCGTTTGGGTTTTGCGCGTTACCGTTCAGCGCTAAGCGCTGTTTTACTCAGCATTTCGCTGCTAAATTAGCAATACCATAGGACTTAGGAGGTTGCCCTAGCTGACGTGGATGACCAATATAGGTGCTAAATTAGAAGACCATAGGGGTTAGCCTAAGGTGTAGAGAGAGCAAGCTACTAGTTTATAAACGAACCCTAAAATGTGCCCCTTATCCTTATCAAGGGTAAGAACTTCCATTTAGCACGCTTGCACTATATATAAAAAGCCCACAGAATCAGCCCACTTTGCATCAGAAAGTGAGGACTATATTACAGTGAACTAGAGTAAGAACTTCCATTTAAAATAACTTGTATTGCTGTTAGTTGCTGTTTATTTTTGATTAATTGTGAACTAGAGTTAGTGTCTGCTTAAAATACATTTCAGTTTATGATATTTGGTTTTATTTTTTGCGAAACAATGAATTTAGGAGTTTAGTAATTGAATTACTGTTAATTATTGTTTCAGAAAAGTGATTGAAAGGAATATCAGGCTAGCTGTTATTTGCTGGTATTGAGGCTGGTAAAATATTTTATATGTTGATTATATTTGCAAATGATACTAGCTTTGAGTCTGGCGAATAAGCAACTTCAAGGACTGCTACTTCATCTTCTAAAACTTTTTGAAAGACTACATCACTAAGTTTAGAGGGAAACAAACAAGGCCCAAGACTGCTACTACACACATCAGCTAGTGTGAATTTGTTGTTTGTATGTTAACATTTCAAGACATACTACTAAAATTATAATGTTAATTAAGACAATTTTGATTTCATAACTTTATTTCGTTTGCAACAAAATATTCTACTTATTTGACCCTTATTACATACATAATGTTTTTTTGTTTTTTTGGTTTCAAAATTCAGATTAATCCACAAACTGTACATCAATTTACCAAAAAAAAAAAAAACACAAAATTGGTTAAAAAGACCAAAATCAATAATTCCTGGGTGAAAAAGACATTTAGATTTTGTTACTGTTTAAATGGAGAAAAATATAAAAATAACCGGATGTAACCAGTTTCATCCTACCCATTCTTTTTCTTATTTTTAATTTACATCAGGATGCATCCAGTTTCATTCTCGCTATTTTTTAAGTTTAAGCCAGGATGAATCCAGTTTCATCCTTGCTATTTTTTTTGTGTCCATTTCACCCATAATAATTTTTACTCGTCCATTTGAACCATGTTTTAATTTTTTTTTGGACAAATGACCATTTTCCGAAAAAAAAAACACCAACTGTGCATCGACACCCATTGAGTTAAAATAATTTCCTTCTCTGCATATGAGTGGCAGTTGAAGAAGAATGATACTAAGATAGACATTACGGTGGACTTTCTCTTGGTAACCGGTGAGTTGGCCGTCGGATTTCATAACTCGTGGCGCTCATCAAGATAACAGGTGAGTTGGCTCATGATATGCTAGGTGACGTCGTTCATCTAAAGGTTAAAGATAAAAAATGTAATTCTTGCGCATGTGTAAGTCCACACATGTGGAATGTTAATTACTTAACGGTTTTTTCCTCTCTCTGGGATAAATTTCTTAGTTTTTTCAGTTACGAGATAGATCCCCAAACAAATTAGGGAAAGTAAGACATATTCCCAATTTTCCCTTACTTTAATCAAGATTACTACCTCTTTTTTTTTTATATTTAAAATTCAAAACCCCTTCAGTATCCAAGACTATTGTTGAACTTTGTTTTGATGAATCAAAGCTGGGTTCAGACTTAATAAGAAAGCCCCCCCTAGCCCTAGTTTACTTGGTTCCTTTAATTTGTTGCAAACTTATTAAAGAAGATTAATATGATGAATTCACGAACGGACGAACGCCAGTTGTTGGCTGAGCATACAAGTTGACAAAGACAAAAAATTAGTAAACAAGACTAGAAGACCTACTACCATAGACCTCCACCTCCTCTCTGCACTGCAGTCCACTTGAAGTTTCTTGCATTTCCCATAAAAACTGATAAAGACCACGCAGCGACACTTAGCAGACCATATGAGACTCTGTTGCATCTCCTTACCTTTTTCCACTCTATGTGATCTTGGAATTAGTTATTCATCGATCCTTGTGTAGCCGAGTCATCTGGCCACTGAACTTCTTTTTCGTTCTCCCCGTATTCAATTTTCTGGTCTTCCATGTCTCGGAATTACTATCCTTTCACATGGATCCTTGGGCAGCCGCGTCATCTGACCATTGAATTTCTTTAGCTTGCCAAGTGTTTGCTTTCCTTTCTACATGATCAACACATGGCGGATTGATCATCTTTAGATGTGAACACCGCTAATCCTGTCTATAAAACACAGCAACAGATTTTATCTTGCTCTCCGTAGAACTACTCGCACTTCTAGTCTAATTTTTCATCACAGCCCGGAATTCCTGAATTTGTGTTCTTCGTTACTGCGATGCCGATACTCGGTACTCCCTCTCACAAAAGTTTTAGAATTTGTTTATCTTAAATATAAAGAGTACTAGATATTTGAAGAACTACATGGGTTTGGGTTTCTATATTTTTATGTTTCTTTCTCTCAATGTTTTTACATGTTAATGGCTGATTTGGATCACGTAGTGTGGAGAGTACAAATGTGTTATCAATGGAATTCTGCTTTTGTATGGGATGCTGGTGGAACCACAATCATCTGCTTTCATTCCGAGCATGATAGTATTCCCTCTCAACAGTAAGCTTCATTTTGATCATTCTCTTGACTGTCATAAATGAAAAATAAATGATCTGCCTGCCCGAGGCTCTAAGTGAATTGGATTTGGTTTCATGTTGCCGGGATTCTGAAATATCTTGCTTTTAGTTTACTCTCATGTATGTTGGAATCATTGATTAAGTTTTGGGTTTACTTTTTCTTGTTTGAGTGTCTGTTTTAGTTTCCAAAAATGTTATTAAACCCTTATAAATTGATTTCAAAAGCCCCCAATAAAACATATTTTTCTCTAGGGAGTGCAATATTTGGGGGTTTTAGCATTTACATTGAAAAATTTGGCACCTATTCTTTTTCTAATCCTTGCCGATAATTCTTGATTAATGAGGTGTGAACAAGAACCATCGATTGATCTTTTTTGGGTCATCATGCAGCAATATCGGTGGTATATTGCACCTAATGACGATATATCATGTATGCCCACTCAACCGGTGGTAAAATAGCTTCAAATTTAAATCCTGATGGTAAAATAGCTTCAAATTTAAATCCTGATTCGGCCAGACTATATGATTGAGAAAAAAAATTATTTTAGAGAAAATTAAGAGTTAGGGTTTATTTTGTTTTGGGAGAAAAATAAAACTTTGGGATTATAATTAGTAAATTTACGAGTATATACTAAAAAGAAATTAGTTTGAACTATGATTAGAAAATAAGTTAGTGTCTATTTTGATTTTGAGTAACAAGGAGATTTTAAGGTTTATTCTTCATAAGAGATTAGGACTTGTGGGTTATGGTTAATTATTACCATTAGTGTGACACACGATTGATAAAACTCATCACAAAAAAACATGTTTAAAAAAAAACAATAATAAATAAATAAATAAAGCGGAAGTGAGGGACACACGAGTTCAGACTTCCTTAGACTTCCTTCCCTGCACCTATGCGTTATCATTAATATGATTATCATTGGAATATAATGACATTCTATCTATAAAAAAGAAATAGTTCAGAATTATTACCTCTTCGTTCATCATTTTTTTATTTATAAGGGGATATATGTAAATTATATATTGTTGCTTATGTAACAAGCCCGTAACAAAAATGGAGATGCTTCCAAAAATGGAAAATGAGGAATCACGAGAATATATAATCAAAGTAAGCAGTCTATATTTTCTTTATAACATGTAACTTTGCAAATTGCGGTACAATTTTTTTTTAACGAAGACTAATTATTTCATTTCATGATTATAGAAAATGGAAATATCCAACCTGTCAATGCTGCCAAATGGAGTTAAGATGGACGATGAGAAGAAGGAGCTATGGAATTTTAAGGAGGGAAGAAAGGCCACAGTGAAGGAGGCTTGATGTAAATGTTCCCAACAACTGCATTGACATTATTTTTGTTTTAGTTTGTTATTTTTGTTTTGGAACTATAATTGTTTCTGGTTTTTTTAATGAAGAATTTGTTGGAAATTTTAAGAACTTCAATGGTGTTAGATTAGGGGGCTGTTTGATAATCATTATTTTAATAGATTATCAGCTTATGCAGATTATAATGGATTTTATATGCGTTTGGTAACCATTATAATAACTGCTTATTTTAATCATAATTGAAAAAATTCATTATTTCCATAAACATGAAAAAGTTGTTTTGAAAATTTATTATAATCAATTATTTTTTTTAGGGAACTCAAATTTAATTTTTTTCTTCTAAACTATTAAGAGGGAGACAAAAAAAACAATACAGGACTAAAAAAAATATCATAGATCATTGTTCTTTCCTCTACTTTTTGAGATCATCATTCTAAGATAATCAATTATTTGAAAAAAAAAGTGGGGATAATTTGTGTTACCTCCCCTGGCCAAGATCATAATTAATTAGCGTTACCTCCCTTACAGAAATTAAATTAGTGAAACCTCCCCTCGTTACATTTTCCGTCAAAAAGCCGGTTATCCCGTCAGCTGACTTTGTACACGGGGACCGATTTTTACACGTGGACTTTGACTTTTCCACGTGTAAAAACTGGTAGGGGAGTTAACGCTAATTATGATCTTGGCCTGGGGAGGTATTCTGGGAAAGTCAAAGTCCACGTGTACAAAGCTGCTGACTGGGATAACCAGTTTTGGAAGGAAAATGTAACGAGGGGAGGCTTCACTAATTTAATTTCTGTAGGGGAGGTAACGCTAATTATGATCTTGACCAGGGGAGATAACGCAAATTAACCCAAAAAAGTGTTTGGAAAAAATTTATTGTTAAAATGATTATATCAAAATCATTTATCAATTTATGATTATTTATAATCATAAATTTTACCAAACAAAGCCTAGATTGATTTTTTATTTTGATTATGGAGATTTTGCATTCCCATAAAAGAGATAAACAGGGAAATTACTAAGCGATTCTTCGCCTGTAGTCTGTGGGTGGGTAAGACTTTGTTTTTTACAGGAAGCTCTCGTACATAAGATATTGACATCAATGTAATATGAGCATGATATGATGTTCACATACTGAGCATTAAGCATCTTTGTCAATTCTGGACATGATTTTTTGAATTGGGCTATTTTGTTGCTTGTTCATCCTTCTACTTATATGTTCGCCACTTCTGCTTTATCATTAGCCTGAACGACTTGTCCTTAGTGCCCCTTTCATGAATTTGTTATGTCTCTCCATGTGTATAATTCGCTTCTCCAGAGCGTACATACACATTACAAAGACACTCAGATATCACAAAATACCAACATGCACTAATTATATTAGGTACACAATTTGAGAACCTCTGTGAGCCATATCCTTAATAGAGATATAACAACCAGTGCTAGCATTTCCTCGGCAGCATCAGCCAGCACTTGTACTTTATATTGACTTTCAGAATTAAAGTTTCTCTCGAAAATTTCCAAGTCATTTACACTATTATGAACTTCAATAACAGGTATATCAACAGACAATCCACTTTTTCCTATATTGCTAAAAACTTCTTCATCAAACACATGGTTATGTTCTTCAATCTCGTGGTTTGTTGATGGACCAAAACGGGGCGAAAGTAATACTTTTTCTGTAATGGAGCGAAAGTATCACTTTTACTGAAAAAAACGAAAATACCATTTTTTCTGAAACGAGGCGAAAATAGTAACGGACAAACCCATCTTCAGATTCTTCTTTGGTCGGCCTACCCACCGTGGAAATGGTTGTACTAGTACATGAAATAGTATTCATTAATTATGTATGTGGATTGGATTTTCAGATCACTGTGAGATGGAAAACACAAGAATTTTTATGAGAATGATTGTATACCTGAGATTCTTAATTCTTAATTTCAGCATTCGGCAAGGCTGGCCACCGGGTCCTGGATAGATGTTAGAGATGAATTTTAAGAAGCCAACCACATCTACGTTCAAAATGTCGGAGATGCAAATAAAAGGTAATGGTAAATAACACTTTTAAAAATAAACTTTTTTTTTGAAGAATGAAAATATTATTAAAATTAAGCGACAATTAAACGAGGGTAAGTAATACCCAAGAAGTCATCCATTACAATTTGATTGATGCACGGAGGATTGTATGGTCCCAAAATAAAGTTGTAAGGTTCCATAATTGGCCGTTGTTTGCTACCAGATTAGCTAGTTTGTCTGCCGGTTGATTGCCTTCCGTGTAGTTGTGGTTGACGGTGCAGTGAGGGATTTGACTCATAATTTGTTTGGTTTCAGAGATCATTTCTGAGATGTACCAAGGAGGATCGGCGTCTGATGTTAAGAATCGAAGCAGGTTTTCCGAATCAGTTTTGAATTAAACCTTTGGCCAGCTTCGTTCTTTTACCGTCCTGGTCGCTGTGAGCATTGCCGAAGACTCGGTTGTGAGGGCGGTGGTAATTCCTAGTGATTGTGAAACGACTACTAAGGTGGTAGCATAACCATCCATGCAGATGAAACCTGCTTCAGCTATTCCGGGGTGTCCTCGCGCTGCTCCGTCTATGTTGATCTTGATCCGGTGAAGATTAGGTTTGATCCATCATATGAATATTGTAGTAAACATTCGTTATCCATTTCTTGGGTTTGAGGGAGCTGGTATTCCAGGTAGCACGGGAGGGAGATTCTCTTGCACCCAAGAGAACTCTGGTTGAAGAGAAAGAGCCATTTGGGCGATGCTACCCAGATTTGGCTGTCTTTACCGATAAATATTATCGTTCCTAACAATCCATAAGGATCAGAAAAGTAAACAAAAGGCTGTTTTGATAGAGTGGTGAGTTTCCAATTGTAAATTTTGTGTGATTTTCATTTGTGGATTTGGAAAGTTTGGAAGATTTTGTTTTGTGGTTTAGTGATTGGGGAGTCTTGTGAGGAGAATGTTCCAGGAGGTCACAAAAATTTGAAAATGGAGGAGAATGTGGCCAGCAGATTCCAGATCAGTGTTACATTGTGGACAAATTTCGGTATCAATGAGGTGGATATGGTTTAGAATGATGAAGGTCGGGAGGCCTTTATTGATTGCTTTCCACAAGAAAAGATATATTTTTGGAGGACATGGAAGTGCCCATAGAAACTTAGTTGGTGGCAAGGGGTTTTGATGGGAATGATTTGATGAGCTAGCGAAGCAGTGATATCAAGATGATGTGGTGTATTTTCCAGATTTGGTGTAAGGCCAGATGATTGTATCAGATGAGTTATTTTGGGGGAGGTGGATATTCACGATTCGTTGGATTATGTGGGGTGGAAGGAGGTTTAGTTTATCATGATTTTAGGTGTGAGTGAAAGGATCAATAAGGTCAGCAACTGTCTGGATTGGGTAACAGTTCGCCGGATCTAGTGTGTTATCGAATTGTGGAATCCAGTTTTCTTTAATAAGGGTTGTTAACCCATCTCCGATTTTGTGGAAAATATGTTGTTTGATTATGGTAATGAGGGATGTTAATTGCCTCCATTGAGGACTGGATGAAGATGGGGTAGCCGGAGTTCCTAAAAAGAGAGGTTGTTTCCTAAGATATTTCTCACTTCAAAGGCTAGCATAAATTGAATCTGGTTTCTCGTGGATGTTCCAGACCTGCTTCATGAGTAGTGCTTTATTATGATATCTGCTTTTTCTAATTCCTGGACCGCCTTCTGATTCGCTCCTAGTCAGCTTATCATAGCCTAGCGAGTAAATCTTCTTAACCGAGGGGTCATGTCTCCAGAAAAAGTTTCTGGTGATACGATCCATTTTCCTATTCACATTGATAAGAAGAAGTTGTGCTTACATTATGTGATTTGACGTAGGGGTTAGGGAAGATTTATAAGTGCTAATTTTCCTGAAGGTAATAGGCATTTCGTCATCTATCCCTTTTCCATACGCACGAACCGATTTAGCTAAGGTTCATAAATGTGCCGAGAGGATCTTCCATGTTTGAATTCGATTCCTAGGTAGATCGGTGGTATTGAGGTTGTGGGCATATTGAAATCTTGATGAAGTTCAAGTAATTGCTATTGGTTGATCTTTGGATGATGGATGATGCAGGATTTGGAAGTATTAATGTGGTGACCTACTGATGTGTTGTACGCCTGGAGCAGTTGCTTGAGTTGATTCGTTCCTTCTTTTGAAGCCCCGCATGTGATGAAAAAATCGTCCGCGTACATGATATGGAGAACTGGTGGAGCTTTTTGTGAGATGCGTAGTCCCTCCACGGCTCTTTGGGCCTTAAGATTTCCCAAGTTTGTTGAGAGTATTTCCACACAAACAATAAACACATAGGATGGGAGAGGATCCCCTTGTCTTATTTCTCTAGTTGGAGTAATATACCCATGCGGCGTGCCGTTGATGTTGATTGAATATGTGACCGTTGATATACAAAGCATGATGTATTATACGAAAGTTGTCGGAATTCTAACAAAACCCCAGTCTAGACTATCATAGGCTTTTTGGATATCCAATTTCAGTGCTTTTTTGAGGTCTTTAGTATTGGTTGAGGTTTTAATATGATGAAAAATCTCTCCAACAATCGCTATGTTATCCTGGATAGATCTTTGGGGTATAAAATCGCTTTGATAAGGGATTATCACGAACGGGAGTAAGGGCCGTATGCGGTTCACCAGGATTTTTGAAATGATTTTATAGGTGACATTACAAAGTCCTATAGGCCTGAATTGCGACGGTTTGGATGAGTGGTCTATTTTGGAGATTAAAGTTAGGTTGGTATGGTTCATAAGCGGATGGATACTGAAGGAATTGAAGAAACTATGCACCATCTCTATTAGTTGTGTATGTGTTGTTTCCAAGAAAACTTTGAAAAACTTACTAGTGTATTCGTCCGGACCCAGAGCACGTTCAGAGCCAATGGAGAAAATAACTTGTTTGATCTCTGTAGGGTTTACTTCTTTCGTCAGCGAGGCCCATTGAATGGGTGTTAACCTTGGGGTTATTGCTGAAAATAGGCTTTTATCGATCACCGTAGTTGGAGCCATATACTGATCCATGTAGTGATCGATCATTAGTCCAACCACGATATCTTTTTATAAACAAATGTACAATAATACAATTGACCCGTAAAATTATTTATGTTACGAAGGTTCGATTGTAAAGATCAGCCGGACTGAATTTGTTTAGGACATGAGGTGTAACCTAGCCTGACCATTGGATTCTTAGAGCATCTCCAACAGAGGGTATATTTATTTATTTTAAGTGACACATAGGATTTTAGACCCCCATTTGGCATAAATCCATCTCCAACAGTAGGGTCCTACAAGTTAGGAGGGACCAATTACTTAATGTGAAGGTGTTCAAGAAAGTGTTATTTATACCTCCGGTTGCACCTCCATGTCATGTTTTTAACTAATTTTCTATTAATTATAAGGGTTGAAATTCTCACTGTTGGAGATGGTTTTTTAGATTTGAGGTCCTATATTTACTCTACTAGTTTGTCACCCGTGCGATGCATGGGTCTTTGTCTTGCTTATGGAAATACTGGACACTTGTTATAATATAAATGATTAACAAATCAGTTAGTAATATTTGAGTTGGTATGTAAGAAAATAAAATGAACCAAAAAGAATTAAAATAAAATAAAATACAAAATTCAATTTTTCGAAGGAAAATTTTTGGGAATTTTTTTTCCCCCTCTTAGAAATTTGATATTTAGCCCAGGATAACATTTAGCCCATCAAGGTTCTCAATACTGCTTCCGTCGTTGTGAGGGGGACAACGTAATTAGAAAGAACTTCTTGTTAACATTCTTCTGCATCCTCTTTGTAATGTCCATAAATCATTTTTCTCTTTTCTGGTAAAGAAAGATCGTCGTCATGGAGGTAAAACATTCCATTTCCTCTTTATCTTTGTAAAGAGTATTATAATTATTGGTCTTCGAGATCATGGACAGTGGCGAAGACAGGTGTTGACTAACCCTTGCCATAACCCCTAAATCTTCAAAACTATACAAATATCATTCATTTTTCCCGTCTCTTAGCGCTTAGTCGACAAAATATTAGCATTTAGTCCCCCAAAATTTGTATAAACCTTTTTAGCCCCTCTTCATGGTTTTTTTCTGCCTCCCCCATTGACCATGAACATATTTGATACATATTAAATCTTGAAAACAATGTATCAAAAAAAAAAAAAAAAATCTTGTCCAATAATGCCAAAGCGTGCATCAAAAATACGTCTTGTCATCCAGTCTTCATATTGCATCAAACAGTGCCGAAGCATCTTCAAGATTGTTCCCCTTAACATTATTATGCAAATGTATCATTTCTTTGGTAAATATGATCCATAAGCGATGAAGGTAATAGTTAGTCGGATAATTGATTTTCTATACCTTTTTACAGAGCTCCTCCATGCTACGGCCCATGAATTCTTCTACTGGTCTTTCCATAAGAATAAAAATTGCATCAGAAATATGATCCATTACATTGAGATGAATTTTATACCCACATGCAACACTAAACTTGATCGTTTTCACCTCGCATTAATTTCTTATGTTAAGCATTTTTTTCATACATAAAATGGTTTTGTTGATGACACCTAGGTATTGCATTATTGCATCTAACACAATATGACCAATTATCCTTTCGTACAATTTTCATGTTACATATGTCATCGTGTTCGAAATAATTATGCCCAAACCCAGACTATTTAAAAAATAACTTGATATTTTGAGGCTTAAATACATCCAATGAGGTGTCAAATTTGGACTAAAATTGAACAACCCTAATTTGCATTTACCGACACCAAAGATATTACACCTATAATAAGTGGGTCGCCTATTCACATGGAAAGAATCTATTTTAAAATTGAACAACTATAATTAAAATTTATGGCAGCTTACATATGGGAATAAAAATAGAAGGATTTAGTAAAAAAAATTACTAAGATTTACGGTATTAGTTTGGAAGATTTAGCAAAAAAATAATCTTAATTGATAAGTGATACATGTTTCCGTTTTTGGAATACATGATATGTGCATTTGGAAATGGTATTGGGATACAGCGAGACCATTTATTGCAATTGGGATGCTGGCATGAACGCTATATTATACTCATGACTCATGTCTAATTGTCTATCCTCTTGTTCCATTGCATGAGGAGCAGCCAAACGACTGATGATGAGAAGAGTGATTGTGCGCAAGCTTGCTTTTTTACTTTCCGGGTAATTTAAGTAAAAGCTTCGAACTATATAACCAATATATTTTACCATTCTCAAATGAAACAAATTATTTTTTAAATTTTCTTATGGTGCTTTGAGACTCATGTCATTTTTTTTTTTTTTTTACTGAAAAATGGCAAATTTTATAGAAGAGAACTTAGTTCACACCAAATTAGTGACACCAAGTAAAAAAAAGTTACATGGATGAACGCATTACTGCATTCCAATTACATAACAAAGTAGACAAATCAAAAGCAGAGAACAAATCAATTTTCATGCCCCAATTAAACATTAAACATATGATATCATCTATCATTTGGTTCAAATCCTTGTTGTTATTATTATAGACTCTCGCATTTCTTTCTTTCCAAACACACCACCAGATGGCGAACGGTAGAATACTCCAGATTTTCCTTTTCCTGCATTTTTTTCTTTCCTTTGTTATTATTTGAGATTCATATATTTCGGAGTTTCAAATTTCTTCTACAAATTTCCCAAGCGAAAACAAATTAAAAACTGGTAGACCCATCGAAAAATAATCAGTTACATTTTTGAAACATAAGAGAGTGATGCAGAACCTTATATCAATGCATTTAGACAGTCAAAGGTCCTAAAGGATGATGTGAAGGGACGAAGGGTGATTACACTATGATAAAACCATTTTTGTCTATAAAGAATCTTTTTCTCTTTGTAGCTTATCGACATCCAGGTGTTTTTGGTCATTTATGTGACTATATAGATCATCCAAGAGATATTTGTTGGTCACTTTTGATTAAAGTAAAACAATAACAATAATGGAAGTTGGAACTAATGAATCCGTGACTTCTAAAAAAATCTATCAAAAGAATACCTAAAAAATCAAACAAATTCAATTCTTAAAAAATAAGAGCAAGAATAAACGAAAATTTCTAAGTATCCCAAAGGCAAAAAAATTGAAACCAACAATGTAAAATTCTACTAACCATTCTCATGTCAATAGGTTAGTGCTGGGAGAATAGGGTCCATATAGATCTTGAATTGTCTGGAAGGTGTTGACGCAAAAGTACTTTGGTATATCCATTCGATAAATCATTCTTCTTGATGACATTTATTTTTTTAAAGATGCATAAGTTGTTTTTTGGAGGTGAAACAACGACATTCTTCTTATTTTTTTTAAAGTTGCATAAGTTCTTCTTGATGACATTCTTCTTAGTCGACCAACCATAAAAAAACATAAAAAGAGAAAATAATAACAATAATAAAATCAGACCTTTATTTCCTTATTTAGGAGGTGAAACAGCGAGAAATAATAATAAGAGTTGCAAAACTCGTTTCGATGCACCAATAAGACCTGCAAGAAAAAACAATCCTGGTGTTTGATACGGATATATGCAAGAATCAATGAGTTTATACCTTGAAATTGCTTGACATATTCCCCGTTACGACAGGTGCATGATCGAGAAAAAATCAGTTTATGATATGTGCATGATCGAGGGTACCAACACAAAAAAAAAAAAACAATGTTTGATACTGATATCCACAAGAATCAAGGAGTTTATACCTTGAAAATAATGAAAACAAAACTTGGATAGAAAATTGAATCATTCTAGAGCTTGATGTTCTACTATGGTGCTATTGTAACCTTTTCAAAAATATTATTTACAATACAATAAGAAGGAATTGAGCAAATCAACTAAGCTGATTTCGAATGAGAGAAGCAGCATCCGTCGTCTATCGTATTATTTTATGACCGGCAAACATAAACGACAACCACAGATCAGGCAAAAAAAAAAAAAACCACAAGCAAGTAGAAGAACAAACCCTAAGAACATGCACCGTAAAAAAAAGAGCTTTCGCTTTTCCCCAAACATTTTTATACAGGTGAAATATTATTATATATGAATCTATGCCTTATATTTATCAAGAAAACGGCAAAAAAAATTCCTTATCTAATTTGAGATGAAATTTAATATTTATTAAACAAGTTTAGGAAATGAAATTTTAAAATTACTAAAAAAAATTCAAGCAAGATAATATTGTTTTATCTACCGGTTTATTTTAAGAAAATATATAAAACAATGAGGTATTTTTTTTTGGTTAACTACTATATTAAAGCTTTTTGATATTCATGGGAAAATATCTAAAATATTATTGTTTTTGGTTAATTATATGTCTTTAATATTTATGGAGTGATTTTTTTTTTCTTCTAATAGAATGTATAATGCAAAAGAAAAAATATTATCTTTTCGTTTTTGTTTCTTTTTTGCTGTTTTTCTCATGATTTTTTGTGTTTTTTTTATAGGATTGATGTTCAAAGTTTTGTTAACCGATTCTTTTTACGGAGAAAAATAGTGTATTCGGATTTCCAGGTATTTTAAATTTCAGGTATTTTAAATTTTAAATTTCAACTATTGGTATAAATTTTATTAATCCTAATTTATCGCGATCGAAGTTGTAATTGTAAATCTAATTTTATCTGGATTAAAATTGTAAGATTGCAATTATGATTAATTTAGTTAGCAACAACTTGGAGTTGCAATTATAATTATGTGATTTTAAGAATTGTAACAATGAACTTTCCTTATTATTAATTTTTTTTTATTTCATGGTTGTTTTAACCCTATGATAATTAAATCATGATGTATTATAATTCATT